>KN882482.1:136693-148592 GCA_000934455.1 Apostichopus parvimensis | reverse complement strand
ACGCCATATTCAGATCTCAAAAGTGTCTTCCAATCAAAATCCGATTACAATTTGTGATCACAAAAGTGTTGGCTATAGTGTTGGTCACTTTATGGGTACATGTAGGACCACAATTACTTGGAATATTTGAGCCCAATCTTGCGATGATAATATTATGTGTATTGTCATATACCCCTACGCAAGGAACCACAGTGCCCTTGGGCTCTTGTTATTACAACCACAGTTACTATGTTTCCTTGGTTACCTGTCTCCTTGCAACCTCAGCACTCTCATTCACCTCTACCATGCCTAGAGTGATAACATGCTCTATTGCAGAGAACAAACCACTTTGTTTCAAGTGGTTTGCTTCAACCTTGAAAATGACTATAGATTTTTGCTCGGAATAAGTCGCTTGTTGATTTATTGCCTACCGATTGAAGACGTGTGTATGTACAGTATGTGTATGTGTGTGTATGTGCCTCTGCACTTGTTTTGCATTCAGATTGATGACTTGAACAAAGGATTAACAAGTCCTCAGTTGTCATTTGAAAAGAATTACAACATCCTCAGAGGAATTCAATTGTTGAGGGGCATTGTTGAGGTTAGGTTACGTGGATTCGACAAATGGAACAAAACATGAGATCCTCAGTCAGAATGTAAAATGCACTTGGGTGTGTGTGTGTGTGCGCACAGTATGTGACACCTTGGCTCGTAAAAACACTGTACGGTAACTTCATTCTTTGTATATATACGGTGATGGGAATACATGTGGAATTCAAAAGGGAATATGAAAGACAGTTTGGTATTAAACAGGTCTAAACAGTGAAAGAACTCTGCTGATCATGTCTCTATGACAGCAATTTGACCAAAACTTGAAATATTTTCTGCATCGCTACTTTAATTGTTCTCATGTCAAATTGCGACGAATCACTCAACCGTTGGCCTTCTCGGTCTCTGTTTTAATCTCTTGACTTCAAATCTATCATTTGTTATCTTATATTATATTATAATATTGAGGGTACAGTGTAATCCAGCGCGCCTCAACTTTTTGATTTCACTACATATGTAGATTTATACAGTACATGTGTGATTGGAAAGATGAACAGTAATGGACAAGATACCTCTATAATAAAGTTCGAACCAAGCATCCATACTCTTCTCTCTCCTTTTTATTTTCTCCAGAAACCGCTGCCAGTGAGATTATTCCCGAATTTGTAGCAGGTAAAACAAAGAGAAGCAGTACAAGGTACCACTGCTCTCTCACATGGCCACTGACTTTGTCGCTGGATTGATTGGAGGTAAGCCAGGGGGATGTTAATTAAAACAGCTGTTGTGTTTGTATTTGGTAAAGTTTGAGACGGAATTTGACACCAGAATGTCATAATAATCTAGTTTTTTAGCCTGGCTAGTGACAATGTTTACTTGAACATCATGGAAAAGAAAAAGTCCCCCCCCCAAAAATGCTTGAAACTTTTGATCATCATCTCATCACCATGCATATGTACAACACCATGCATATATGTATAACACCATGCATACATACATGTATAACACCATGCATATATGTATAACACCATGCATATATGTATAACACCATGCATACATGTATAACACCATGCATATATGTATAACACCATGCATATATGTATAACACCATGCATACATGTATAACACCATGCATACATACTTGTATAACACCATGCATACATACATGTATAACACCATGCATATATGTATAGCACCATGCATATATGTATAACACCTTGCATAACACCATGTATATATGTACATTATAATGTATGCATATGCATAACTTGGTTTGCTAAACTGCAATCTAAGTTTGAATGATGCCATTGAGGTTGAGAGACAATCGTTGCATATTATATGAGTCAAAATGAAAACGTCTTGCCTAAAAATTCTAAACATTCATAGTTATGGAATGTGTACAGTATTGTGGAGCAAGATGTCATCAATTGGATAAAGTACAGACATTGTGAAATTAATTAAGTTAATTACCAATGTTCTTACTAGTATGCTACAAGCGCTACAATCTCCTAAACGGTTCTGACTCTTTATTATGTATTGCTGTGAATCGGTGACTTGCTAACACCACAGTAGTAAAACTACCGTATGAAGCAAGTTTTCAAATGCATGGTAAATGTACTGTATCCTATTGCAGACCGATTGTAGACCCGATTGACTTTCAATGTCATCTTCTTTACTCTTGATTACTCTTTTCTCTTTCAGGATTTGCTGGTGTACTGGCAGGCCATCCTTTCGATACAGTCAAGGTATATGGTTTTCTGTTTTACTTGTAGAAGTTAAACTGTCCAGTGAGTTTCATTATTTTCATATCGCAGCCACTCCTTGCGATATCATGCGATGATTTCCATAGATGCTGGTATGGCCGAGGTTCAGATAACAGATCATACGCAGCAGGGTTTATAAGATGGGTAGGCATATATGACCCTGGCACTCTCCAAATAAAGAAAGGACAACAATATTTCAGTCACCCAGTTTGACAATTAATTCACTCCTTCTCTAGGGTAAAGAATGAGTTGATTCAGTGAAAAAAATATTCTATTTTATGATGACATTATTTTTTATTTATTTATTTATTTTTTTATTATTATTTATTTATTTTTTATTCACGGCAGGTACGACTTCAAGCGCAAGATGGCAGGCAACCGAAATACAGAGGAACCTTTCACTGTATATCATCAATTATACGCAAAGAAACGGTAGGTATTTAAAGATGTAACAGGAAAAAACTTGAACTCTTTACTTGACAGTTTTATTTTATCAGATTTATTATCATCTTATATTGCAAACAGTTTGCAATAGATGTCATCTTGAGGTGTTAAAATCACTGCCGGTGTAATCAACCGAGTATGTCTTTCGGATTCACCAGTGTAATAGTAGAACACCAGATTGTCAAACAGAAACATAACAGCTTGTCACAGACAAAACACATCTACATGCATATCGAACGCAAATCATGGCTGCATATAGATTGCCACAGCGTGTTTTACGTGATAGAAATACATTGGATCTGTTGTGAAATTGTGCAAATAAATTTGATACTCAATTTTAACATGAGTGCTGAAAGCATGCTAACACTTATAACCGTACATGTAGCACTGTGTACTTGCACAATAACTGTACTGATTCAAATCTAGTCAAGTAGTGCTGAACATTTCAAAATTAAATCGGCAAGTTTGCTTTTACCTAGCATGCCAAATATAAATTCACTTGGCAAACTTAGATCTATGCCACCTACTTCAGTGGATAATCTTTTAAAGAATCATGCTGGGTTTTTTCTAAACAAAAATGGCCTTTATTTTGCACTTTTTGAAACACATTGTCAAGGTTGAGTTTTTGGTCAAATTACTGTAGCTGACTGGAATTTGTCATATCTGAGAACAGTGAACTGGCATTTGAGAATGGTAGTTTTGGCATAACTTTTTTTATTTGTTTTGGCTGATGATTAAACTTTATTTCCATGTTGCTGGTGGATAGTACATTGGAGAAGTCTATATGCACTGTTTAAAGTGATGACAGTTGGTTTCAGCATTAGAAAAACCTAGACTATTTGCCATCAACTCACCTCTTTGAGTTTATATTGATTAGATGCAAGAATAACTCTGTACTTTATGGAAATAAAAAGTAGCAAGCAGCAACCCCCCCCCACTCCCCATACCACCACTCCCCAGAAAATCTACCAACAGGAGAATGGTAGATTTGACATAAGTGTTCATGAAAAGAAATGTATACAAAACATTTTGTAATGGGATCTGGTTGGATGATTTGAATATTAAATCATGAGTGTATAAATATTCTTTTATGTGTAATACTTCCACAATAGTCCTTACTTCCTTGTATGTAAATGGTACAATGCTTAAGATGTTGAACAGCTGTCCTAGTCAGACATACCAGGACCCAGGTTGAAGGATGTCCCTGTACAGTACTCTGTTAATCACATCTTATTACCATCAGAACTATGCCTCCACCCCCTCCCCCACCCCACCGGCTCCCTTTCTCCAAGTAGAAGAATCCAGGAGTATTATGAGGCGTAAGACAATGTTCCATGTGCATGATGTCTTTATCGAACATGGATTTTAAAGTAGTTTTATTTTAAGTTGGATTTGATATATGTTTTACTTAAATGAATATAGTTCATCCCGGGTGCTGAATGCCGCAGAAGGGGCTAGTTGTAAGCTCAACTAAAAAATTTAAATAATAAAAGTTAAGTAGTTGAAGTTAAGGAGGTACTGTACAGTAAAGTGTCAACATGTCGGGTTTTTGTGAATAGCTAGATATATATATATAGTTTTATCTAAATTATACAGTTTATGGATCGTGGTATTGAGGAAATTCTCAATCAATTAGGGTATGCTACCTGTAACAAATTCTCAGCAAAACAGCAGCGTTGCTATTAGAATTAACTACCCGTCATTGCATGAACTCTGAGCCACCCATTCTGAGCAGCTGTTAATTAAATTTCATTACCAAATTACCTTAGATATCATATGAGAGAATTCTGTTTAGAGAAATAAGAGTTGATATCAGGATTTAAGAACCATTCAGACCATTGTGCAAATTGTTACCCACCTATTTGAGTTGAAATTAATTAGATGCAAGAACTATTCTGTACTAATTGGGAATAAAAGCTGCAATCAATCTCAATAAAAAAGGAAAAAACTCTATTGCAATGATGGTCTTCAGAATCATGTCGAACATATTATAATCATGGCCTTAGTTTTGCCAGGAGAAACTTTAAGTTATTTGGGCGATTGGGGTGGGGGAGGGGGGAATTTCCATAAAATTCACCAACCAGGACACCTGTACCACCTTCTCAAAGCATTTCAGTTTTTTAGAAAATTGAGTTGTGTAAACAGCAATATCATAGAGTGTGAGTAAAAGAATGGCTCAAATATTTTCTTTTTTTACTTAAAATGTCACATTAACTAAATAAACCTCATACAATCATTGCTTTCTATATGACTATCGTAAAGGTGGGACACAGAAATTATTCAAATTTCTACTTTATGATGTGATTTTATCAGATTTATACTGTAATACCATAAGCTGCATAAATGTAAATCAAACACCAGAAAAGTATATTATTTTCTCAAAACCTTCTGGATAAAAAATTTAGTGTGTACAGTATTTGTTCAGACATCTTTCATAGGTTGAGTGGTCTTCCACTCCCATACAATAACATTCCCAAGAATAAAACTTGCATTGTGCAGTGCTACACCCAAAAACAATACCCATCGCGAAGGGTTATTTCTTTTGGGGGGGGGGGGGAGGTGTGGGGGAAGTATGGAGTTGACACGAAGTTATAATAAAAAACTAAACAATCTCAAGATCCTTTCTCCTATTCACCTTTTACTTCCTCACCAAGACTGAGCTATGGAAAATCCAAACATCACCAGAACTTCAAAGCTGTATTATGCCTCTGTTTACCTTGTTTATTTTCTAAATATTTACTCAAATGAATGTCTGAGGCATTTGTTTACTCTTGTGCCATTTTATACTAAAATTGAAAAGTTGCTGAGTAGGCCTATACTATCCAGTAATATATGTCATCATCAGGGGTGTCAGAATGTGTACCTCCAAATGTATGTTAATCGCCCATATGATGATGAGATTATTGGTCTTGGGGGGTTTGTGGGGTTAGGAGGAGCTTCATGATCACCTGTACATTACTACAGGCAGTATATATATATATACTGTATATACTGTACATAGTTGCTCTGTAAACTTAAATATTGTAGAGAACAACTTGGGGAGAGACTGCATACTGGAGTAGAGACTGCATACTGGAGTAGAGATTGTACTTTTGATTGCTAAAATATTAAACGACATGCTCTTTTAGATAACAGTTTATTGTTTGCTCTCTTTTTTGCTGTGTTTCAGGTGTTCGGCTTGTTCAAGGGCATGGCATCACCGATGCTCAGCCTCACATTCATCAATGCGCTGGTCTTTGGGGTCCAAGCTAACGTCATGCGTCTGTTCGACACCCCGACCCTGTTCAGCCACTGGGCGTCGGGTGCCACGGCCGGGGCAATTCAGTCCGTCATCGCCGGGCCAATGGAACTTGCCAAGATCCGTATGCAGATGGAAGGTATTGGAGAGATGGAGAAGAGCAAATATAAGAATTATCACGGGTCAGTCAACGCTCTGCAGAAGATCTTCCATACGGAAGGGGTCAGGGGACTATATAGGGGTATATGTGTCACACTAGTGAGAGACTCCCCTGCCTTTGGTTTCTACTTTGTGAGCTACGAAGCAATGTGCAGACAATTTGCCAAGTACAGTGAACATGGTTATGTCAGTATCGGACAATTACTCATCGCGGGAGGTGTCGGTGGTGTGTCTTCCTGGTGCTCGACTTACGCCCTGGACGTGGTCAAGACGCGGCTACAAGCCGACGGGATCAACGGCGCCGCAAGGTACTCTGGAGCTGTGGATGTCATCAAGCAGACCTTCCGGGACGAGGGACTGAGAGGATTTTACAGAGGTTTGGGAATCACGTTGGTCAGGGCATTCCCCGTCAATGCCACCACTTTTACTGTGGTGGCTGTCAGTCTCAGGGTTTTAAACACGGAAGAAGATAACACCGGACACGGCAGTGTCGCTGCCATGAGCAAGAGGTCAGTTCTAGCCGCGCAGGAGAAACCAAAAGATTTGTAACGGACCCGATGCGAGTCTAATTTTGATGGAGGCTCTATGGAAAGTGTTAGAAAACGAGCACTTTGGCAAGAGGTCTAAACGCAGAGGAGACTTCTTACAGTTTCCTCTGATGGAATGAAAGTAATGATGGCATCAAGAAAGCAAAAAATTATGGGACTCATTCATTAAGGACTTACCGACCTGCAAAGGTGTACCTCCAAGAGGTAATGAATAGATTACGTAATATGTGACGTTCCGTCGTAGGTGTGGGTGCTAGTCTGAAGGTGTTTTTCTATGGCTACGGATGGCGCACATATTGCAGAATCATTGGTTTATAGTAATGGGCTTACTAGACTAACCAGTAAATTAGTGCAAATGTCTGGAATAACTTGCATTCTGCGTGTAAATTATATTTAATTTACGTATTCATGAATGGTCTTCCTTTCATTTCAATCCTTCCAGTAGTATGTAAAGTTGGTCTTTTAAAGTTTTATCCTTGACTTTTCAAGACTAACAAGAAATTTTGACAATACAAGCATTAGTGTATATTGGACAGGGTATGTCACTAATTGTGATCTAGTTTTTATATAGAGTATGATCTCTGTCTCACTTTCAGGGATTAAAGAAAGAGCTGTTTTTGTGCAATTTGAAGGAGGCTGTGATAGGTAGGCCAGTGATAGTTTGGTCCAGTTTTTTCATCTTGATCATTTCTCTTTATCTTTACTTGGATTTTCTTTCATCTGGAGAAGTCATTTTCTTTCCTCTTGGAATAAATTCTCTCTAAACTATTTTTTATCATATTTATCTTTCTTTCAAACATTAGAACATAATTATTTCTATATAGGTAAATGAATAATGGCAAATGTGACAACATTGTAATGCATTGTAAACTTTTTTTTTAATCCATAAAAATGTTTTGTTTTTATCTTAATGCTGAGCAGCTAATGAAATAATCTCTGTGCTAGACTAAGTAGACCAGCCACATTGACTGATAAGCCTCTGACTTTTGAAGGGCCATCTTGTAAAAAACAACAAAATTGGTATCAAAATGCCACCCATACTGCCAGCAGCAGGTTTTAATGGTTCAAAAGTACAGTATATTCTTCATATTAATTACTTTTGGCTTTTCAAAGGCCCCTTATTTTTATACTTTTTTTTCTGTCTTCATATTGCACTTTATCTTTCCATTGCAAAATAATATTGCATTAATTAGGGAAGGTCACCATGCTTCAGGCAGACTTTATGAACTACTGTGGGAATGCAGGACATCTTTGTGAGATACTGTTTAATTATTTATTTTACAAATGGTTACAGAATTGTCTCAAGCAAAACAAGTAATCATTTTCCTGATAATTTGTAGCCTTTCCAACATAATAATATATCATTTGGTACATCTTTTAGCATATCCATACGGAAGAGCTTATTTGAAATAAATTTTCCTTATATTTTGTGTCTATTTTAAACTTCAGAATGGTGATAATAGCTGATTAAATTGTGACAGACAGGACTTCCATTGGTTGGCTAGAATGGGTTTTACCTTGAGCCTTGGTTTTTATTTATTTATTTTTCTGATGTTATTACCAGACATCTGCCCGCTAGATAATTTGGACCATGAACAGTTAATGTCTTTTCCATTTTTTTTGGAAGTAGTATTCTTCTAAAATGAAAATGTAGCATGGAAACATTACAAATCAACAATTTTACAGAACTTGTCAAATTGTGAAGTTTTTAAACAGATCTTTGTGTGCTAAGCTTTAAGGGAACAATAAATGGAGCAAAAAGGGAACAATTAGTGACTACTAATGATAAGATGTATTTAGAAAAACAGATATTTGCATAACAGATATAAACAAAATGGAATGAAAAATGAAGATTCTAGTTGCCAATTGCTTTCCTGTGAAATGCAAAGACAAAATGTGACCGTACTTTCAATGTTGAAGATAGTATCTATTTCCAACAGTGGTAGCTATTGAATGGAAATTGTGATGTTATCAAAGTTTATTCTATTTTATTTCTTTTCAGAAAATCTAGGATCATTTCATGTTGGACACAATACCGCAATTGCTACCAAATGTTTTCAATTTTTAATATATACAGTACATGAACCAAAATTTATTATTCATTTATTTGAAAACTTATTTTAAGGGTCAGGTGTCAGCTGTTTTTAACATGTTAAGAAAAGATATCAACTAATACAATCAATTTGTTTTATGAAATAGTATATATTTTGTGAAGTTAAGGTTGTGAAGGTAGTAGGTACGGTTGTTAATGTATGCTATGAAATACTTGTTGCACGTATGTGTCCTTGCAGACATCCAGGCCATCTATCTCAATCATCATAGCAATCATCATTTTTATTTACGGTGCCAAAGGCTTAACCTTTGCAATCGTGTGGGCGTGCGTGAGTGCGTGTGTTTGTATGTGAGGGGCAGCTTGTAAACATGATATCTCAAGAAGCACAAGTTGAGTCAATGTCATGCTTGGTAGGTAGATGCTCCATGATGTATAGATGTGCCCTATTGTTTGTGGTTCCCATCTCATGAATATTAATGAGTCTTAACGTAAAATTCTTATAATAGCAATATCTCTTCAGCCATATGTCTGATATAGTTCACAGTTTGTATAGTAACGTAAGGACATGTTATGTACATGTTCATTGCAGCAACAACTTTACCTCATTAGTATTTATGAGTGGGTGGGGCTTAATAGGAAATCCATGAAAACAGCTCGTAAACACGATATGTCAACAATTAAAAAGTTGAGTCATTCAATGTCATACTTGGTAGGTACATGCACAATGATGTGTAGATGTGCCCTATTGTTTTTCGTTCTTGAATATTAATGAATGGGCGGGGCTTAACAGAATATTAAAAAAATGTCAATATCTCTGCAACCGTACGTATGTTTGATTTAGATTTTGATATGGGTGATGTAACTACATTGTAAGTACATGTTCTTTGCAACAACAATTTCTTCCTCGTTAGTATTCATAAGTGGGTGGAGCCTAATGGGAAATACTTGAAAGCGGCTTGTAAACTATAGCTCAGCAAATACAAGTTGATTCAGTGTCATACTTGATAGATAAATGCCATATGATGAGTAGATGTGCTGTATTGGTTTTGGTTCCAATCTCATGAATATTCATGAGTGGGCTGGGCTTAATGATGTTGTTAAAATGTCAATATCACTGCAACCGTATAATAGTTAATAGCAGGTACATAATTTGTTTAGGCCCATTTGTGTCCAACATTTTTCGGGCCCATTTTGGAAACCAAAATGTTGTTGAGACTTTTCTGAGCCCAAATCTCATGTAGCCAACATTTTTCTGGACCCAATTTTTTTAGCGCCATTGGGCTCTTAGGTTAGCATTTACTTTACTGTTGGAATGACTGGCATATACAACACAGCTTGTAAACACGATATCCCAGCAAACACAGGTTGAATCGGTGTCATACCTGGTAGGTAGATCCAGCTTGGTGTGTGCAAGGACCCTATTGAAATTGGCAGAGGTTAAAGGTCACATGAGGTCGACAGATGTGAAATTCTGATTAAACATGATAACTCCAAAATTACAGGTACAATGAATTCTCCAATGGTATGATTCTTTTGTGTGAACATAGTTTGGTCACATTCAGTTCAGTGTTGTGAAGGGTCTTGATAGGACTTCAACAAAACATACAATCATCCAGGAATTGAAATCTGCTTTGAGAGTGTTGCTTAAAACCTGCACTGACACTGTAGGGGTTATCAGTTTTCACCCGCTGAGCCTCAAGGCGTCAGATAGGAAATAAATTTCGCTTCAAGGGGTCAACAGGTTATTTCAAAATTGGTCATTTTCTCTGTGGTTTTTACTAGATGACTTTTGCCTTGGCAGTTAGTTGTGACAATATTTTACAGTGTATAAACATTGTCATGTAACTCTCATTTTTTTAATAACAGTTATTAAAGCAATGGTTCTGTACCAGAGCTGATTTGCTAGCTCAAAATTGGTAACAGAATATGTTCTTTATTCATACATCTATGTGTCTATATTTCACATTGTAAGACTTGTTCTTTCTGGATATTGAAACATTTTGGAAGAAAAATTCTATACTTTGAAATCCTTGCCAGTGAACGAAATAGTTGATGCCCACGAAGTAGTGCTACATAATAAGAGCTGGAAATCTATGATCTATTCTGGCTCTCACATAATTCTTGGACAAATTTAACTCACTCGCTCTACATTAGTCAAATAGTTATTTTGAATTTTGAGCACATTGAATGGCAAGGAATCGCAAGGCTAACTGGATTTCTGGTTGTCATATCATTAAACACACTTGAACTTTTGTCAACATGATGACTGATTCCTGATACCTTTCTTAACATGTTGCCGCATTAGTCAATAGATAATCCTCTTCATTTTGGTGTGCACAAGTTCATGTATTTTAACATGTACGGCTTACCACACGAATATGTTTGGGTATCGGAACCACTAAACGTTTTCGTTTTCTGGTTTTCTTATAAATATATTTCAAAAATGAGCATATACACTTTTCTTCTTCCCATATTTTTTCTGGTTTTATGTGTATTAGTAGGCCTACCCACCTGATTTTTATTGTATCTGTTGTTAGAGTTTGGATAAATAATAAGCCTAATAGTGAAAGCAAAATTACCCAAATATTTATTTGAAAAAACATGCTAGTTAATCCTGTTTGCTAAACTTCTTACTAGTCTACACACTTGTTTGATGGATGGGCTTGATTGGTAGATTTCAGATAAATAATAAGCCTACTGGTGAAAGCGAAATTCCCCAAATATTTTTAAAAAAAAAGGGGGGGGGGGTTAAATATTCAAAAACCCTCATCATGGTATTTATTTCAATACTAAGCCATTTTCCCCATTGGTAATTAATTTTCATCATATTTTGGGATATTTTCTATCGGCATGCAATAACAACTCCATATATGGCATTAAGTCAAATATGCAATCGCTGATGTTGGATTCATGCAGTCATTCAAATTTCAGTGTACTTGGAAGCTGTACAAACTACATAGACCTGTGCATGCTACATGCACTCTGGACTACAGTTAGTATATACATAATTGTTGATATTCAGGTGATTGTGCCAACACCCTTCAACTAGGGCCTAATTAATACTTTGCACATACAGTGGGAAAGATAATGTATTTGCGCTCCAAAAAGCAATCATTGACATGCGATGTTTGGTTTATGCCGGTTGTTCAATCAATGTGGAGGCATTATA
>KN882482.1:112034-122181 GCA_000934455.1 Apostichopus parvimensis | reverse complement strand
CATACAGCTTTGATCAAACAATATATACAAAATAATCTCAAAGCGAAATTGGATCCTATTGAAGGGATTAGTCCAGAAATAATGAGTTGCAACTACGTCACTGAGTGGCAACTATACGTCACTGTTACGTCCGTGTTTTCCTACACAAAGTTTGTTAGTCCTAAAATGTAAGAATGAAAACTGCTGAAAGTTTGGAAACAAACTTCAACAGACTTTGATTCTTCGTACTTAAGAGAATCTGAAGTGATAAAGTTCAATTTCAAACGTACATGATGAAAGATTAAACGTCACAAAACTGTATATGGTTAAAGGAAATGTCTTCATCCATGCGAAATGTTTGATTTACATTGAGTTTTGTCTTGTTCTTTACCGCATGGTTACAATATAATATGTTCATTTGCAGAAGATCATTGTTTATCATTGGCCTAGGCTTTTGAAGAGAGCTTCATATACAATCTTCGTTGCGGTATTTTATTTACCAAGGTTTGCAGCTCTCCGGATATAACCACACACATAAATCACCTCCAATTTATCATAATTTAGAATTCACACTCCCAGAACTCTTCCAGATATGTGCTCTGTGTCAACTTGTTTTGCTAAGGAAATAAGCAAGCAACATGTCATTCTTATTTGTGTTCTTCCTGTAACAAATATCTCCGTCGCCACTCCGATACATTGATCAACTTGTCCCAAATGAATGTTTTGACTGTAATGAACTCCTCGTAAATATGATACCTAATTTGAAATATTTCCCAATCAAAATTTAGACTGAATCAAATCTAGGTGGCAAAAATCATTATCGTTTCTTAGTGTGCTGCTTTCATCGTGGCGTTTTTTTTTTCGTTGTGTGTGACGCCATGTCTACATCATGGCTGCGATTAGTTAGCGAAAACACTGTATTTATTACAAATCGATATTAGTCGTACAACTTCTTCTATTGATCTGAAAAACAGAACCTTACATTTTGCAATTAATTGTTTGTTTTTATTCAAAAGTATTGAGCTGTAATTTGTCTTATATGAAATAATAATCGAAACGAAGCTATACTGTGTCTGTAAAAAAGCAAATCAAAAGAAATTTTTAGTAAACCATGGAAATAATAATATATATTCATATATATACAAATGCAAATACAAATGCAATTGTTAGATGGAATCAACAGATATATGACAGGCCACAGTGAATATAGTTTTCTGTTTTTTTGTGATCAATGAAGTGATAACAATTTTGGTCTTATGTTATCGTTTAATGACGTCAAAGAAGTGAGTACGGTCACTAAACACTTAACCTGCAGTGCAGACAGGGGTAGGTAGGGGGTGGGGGTTAGGCGAGAATGACGAATGTTGAACACTTTTCCGTGTTATGTTTTATTGTGGCTAGTGCAATATTACAGAGGCACCTTTTCCGCTCCCTGGCAATATCCTTAGCAAACCCCTGTCTGTTGAATAGAAAATTTCATGTAAACTGGAAGACGGTATAAATTCAGTATACATGGTCACTCTCCTTTTATGAATGTTGCTATCTCGTTTTTTTTTTTAAATTTATTTATTTTTCAATTAATTTGCTAAACTTCAGAGTAGGGAGCTGCCATGTCCCTTTCAAATTGATTGGAAATGCAAACACGTCTGACATTGGTCACGTGTACAGTTGTATCACACTCCGAAATGAAAGAAAGCAAAAAGTTAGAAACTGCTTGTCATTGTTCTTATAATTATTATATGACCGATGGTAATATGACGCTTTCAATAACGTTGTCAGAAGGCCATTACATCATATCCTAATAAGGCTTTATATTCAGCGAGAGTCACTCTGGACCTTGCTGCAACATGAAATATAGGAAGGTTGACGTTGCTTTCCGGGATATCCGAAAATAATACCTTCCTCCGCTTCAGTTATGGGCCAATTTTTGTCACTGTGCACGTTTATACACACAAATGTTTTGAGAGATTGACACCTGTTATCGTTCCATAGCCCTGCAGTATACGGTAATTATCGTATTAATGCAGTCGTCCTTCATCATATTGTTTGGTTCATCAGTGTTGAAGTTTGCATAAACATATATACATATGCAGATCCATCCGTCCATACAAGATATCCTTCTGCCTGAACATCATTTAATCCAATCCAGTCAAAGTATCTCCTGCAAGAGTATACCCAAGGTGTCATCAGAAGTGCTAAGAGAAAAGATACTTCTCCTGCGTCATGAACCAAAACAAGATGGCTGTCACTTACATCACCCATCTGTGTGTAATTTTGGTAAATTTCTCTACCTTTATCAAAATTCACCTCTTGCTTCTCAAAACGGTAGCAGTAGTCAATACTTTCTTACGGCGAAGAGTTATTTTAAATTTGTTATCAGGTGATTCCAACTTCTACGGTATAGTTTAAACATTGAAGTGAAAGTTGATATATAGGCCTATAGTATAACCATCCCTTGGATTTGCATTTTCTAATAATCCATATTTAAAAATCATCAATTTGCTCAGGTTGTGCAAGCCTTCACACAGTCTTATATTTTGTTATTCTTACTCGATGGAAACAAAACAATTTAATGTTTCTCTCTATAATCCAGGAAAACAATTCTTTTCACAAAAGTTTAGACATTTAAGCCGTTCATAACTATAAGAGGTTAACGTATAAAAGCGTTCACTTCAATACTAAACACAAATTAAAGAGAGAAGAATAACGATGTATATGTTAACATACCCAATTTACCGTAAGTAATACAGTCTCGCAAAACAAAACAAACACCGTACACTTTGCTCCGACGTCCCAAGACGATGTGTCATTTCAGAATATTCAAAAAAAGCAACTGCCTGTTTTTAATTTAATTCAGTTATTTTTACCAGTAAAGTGTTACTTTACTTTGTCATTCGTCAAGGGCGAGAGACCGTATAAGAACGTTTCGACAAACTAATCACCTATGTTGATTAAAGCTTCTTTGATGTGGTTGATTTTTTTTTATAACAAAGCTGCTTGATACTAAAATCTCAGAACAACATATATCCATTTTGCATGTGATTAATGCTATTATGAAAAAACATGTCTGGGCGACCAATGGTGGAAATTCCGTTCGAATTCATTAATATTTCTTTGCTCATCAACACTCACTTGGTGGAAAATCCAGAAGGCTGTCTTGGTTTGATCAAATTTTAATTTTAATTCGGGTAAAACCCGTTTAAATTTGATAATATATCTATTTGCCGAATACAACAAAAAAACTGTTTTTAATGTGAATGTGGATGAAAATTTAGCAGATGTGGGAAATAGCATTTGGTTTTGGTGCCTGTGATGTACTCCATCGTTCTCTCTCCTCGTTCTTTTAAGCAAAGTGCCATTATTTCAGCTAGCAAAGGTCTTTTTTTGGCAGTCTGAGAATAATAAAATAGCGGTTTAGTCTAGTCCTTTTATCCGAGTACTTACCTATAGTACTTCGTAGTACTTGAGGATCCGAGTATCAAGCATCCCAAGGTCCCAAAGTACTGCATTCTAGAATTTTAGTATCGAGTACAAGTGTTCGAGTACACTAGTTTAGAAACCGAATACCCAATCAGAGTACCTTTTCATCCAAGTAATTTTCGAGAACTTTTCGAGTACTATTGACGTACAACTAGTGTTGTTTGCTCATTACATATTCTGAATGTCTCAATATTATCAGATAAATTATTATTATTAGAATCATAAAGTGGAAGTAAAAGGCAACTTTTATGTCATTTACATAATAGTAATGCAATCCTGTTACTAACATATATAGTTGACATACATCACACCTGCTGTCTTCAACGTTGTGCATGGCTAAATGAACATGATGATACACTAGTTTGCATGTATGCAGTACTGCTAGGGTTGTAGAGATGTTTAAGTACATAGTACTACCATAGAATAACACAACAGAATGCCAAAAGCATCGAATAATTCTGCAGCTTCCGGCTATATATAAGTCAGCTTTACATTAAACTTGTTTCTACGTAACTAAGTTCTCGTAACTTACTCGTCCTGAGCGATTACCCTGTATTTTATATCGAGCACAGGTATACGAGTATAGTTTAACATCCAAATCCGAGTACTGAGTAATGAGTATACGAGTTGTTAAGTATACGAAATTATACTCTAAAAATAGTACTCGAGTGCAATCCGGGTAATTTTTACAACAATTCTCACACGGTTCAATTTTTTTCAATGAGAATTCAAGTGAATACACATCTCATATAGTCGTATGGCGATAACCACTCGATATTGACTAAAATATTGAGCAGGTCTAAAAAGTAACCAGGTCGATATGATGGGTTGGTTTTCATCTTGTTTCATTTTCTTGTGACTGTAAAGATTTGAAAAGAGTTCACCAGTTTATGCTTTTTATTTAATAGTTTTCAGAGTGTTTATGAAGGTTGGCTATTTGCAAAGTGTTTATCAATAGATATTTGTCCATTAGACGTTCAATGGTATATGATAAACGAAATCATTTCTATAGTTTTTCTCGAATCCATTAGCACTGCTTTTTTATTCCCTTTCTTCTTTTGACCTTTTAAATTCAGTACATGGACTGATATTCATTTATTTCAAAGAACTTGTTTTATGCAAAATACAAATCAATCAATATGTATCAATATTTCATTCAACGTATAAGTGTTATCTTGAAAGACTTTATAAGTACCTGTCATGATAGCAAACATGCATTGTGAATGACAATTAAAAGTTATATCGATCGATTAAAACGTCCATAAAACGAGTTTCTATTCTTGCATGTGTGATGAACATTGTAAAAGTTGGATGAAAAGGGTGTCAATGAGTTATATCGGGGAGATTAGTTGTAAAAAATAATATTTTACAGAAAAGTTCAGATTATTCAATACATGCATTTTATATCATAGCAAACGAAATAAGAATACCAGACAGTGGGGATGTTATGTCGGCAGAATTAAAATCTATAGAGTCTCGGGAGACCATATAAACCTTATCAAATGGAAAGATGTCACGTCATCAAAATAAATGACTTATATGAAATAATAATGTCGTTAATAGATAGTTTCTGGTGGTAGAAGGTGGTCGGATACAAATAAAGTAAACAAATACAGAAATTAGACATATAAAAGAAAGGAAACTATCTATTACTATTACATACATTATATATACCCATTGTGCCCATCCAACAATAATAAAATTCACATTTCGAACTATTTGAGCTTTATGTACAGTTTATGATATGATGTCATATCAAGTTTTGTTTTAATCTATTCTAGTCGAATTAGTTAAAATATTAGACATATCTTCTTTCAGCATTAGTTTACCAACCGAACTATAAGTTTAATCTACGAAGCAATTATTCGCCCATTGCCACTGTGGGCGTTTACACACAAATGGGCTGAGATCGCTACAGCTACGATCATTCCATGTGCCTGATGATAAATACATATGAATACAATTTTCATCAGTATTTGAAGCATTTGGTTCACCTTTCACGAAGTGTTTATACTCAAACACAGATCCATCAGTCCATGTATAATTTCCTTCCTCGTGAATATCATTTAATCCAATCCAAACATCCAATGTATCAAAGATATCTGTAGCGGTCACAGTGAGAAACGTTCCTTCTTCTGTGTCATGTATTGAAACAAGATGGCTGTCAACGATTTCACCAGAGTAACTTTGGCAAAGTGTTTCGGCTTTTTGAAAAGTCGCCTTTTCCACCTCAAATCGGTAACAGTAGTCTCGAAATGGTGCCCATGGTCTCGGACATAGACATGATGTAGCTCCAACCACCTCAATAAGGACAGACAATGCTACTACTGCACGGACATAGAACATCATATTGGAGAACCTTTACAGGGCACCAAAAGAGTATATGAGACGTGTAACAGTTTGTTTATAAATTATAAATCAGCTAAATAAAGGATGGTTTGGTCACAAGTTACATTTGTGGTGCTTTAATATACTTTTATATGGTCAAAGATTCGCCGTCGCTGTGTTGTTTCTATAATAAATTAAAAGACATGCATAGTATAGTAGATGAAAATGTATGAAATATACATTGATATCTTATAAAATTGTACTGAATAGTCAACTGTTTAAGTTCCGTGCCTTTATGAGTCCGAATAACCTGTTTATTTAGATAATTGACCTTATTATCGTTATTTATGTATGTTAGAATATACCATGCATTGATATCATATATAAAATCACTCGTATCATATGGAGATTTTCCAATCACAATTCAGAGTAGGATTGGAATTAAGAAGGTTCTTGCATTGATCACTCAAAATGTCCATTTCCCAGTACAAACTGAAGATTAATTAATCCGATGTTACAATAACACACATATGCTAATCAGTTAGTGGGAACAGTCGCAGTAAATATCGTCGGAAGACGTGAACGTCAAGTTGTAGGTCATTAACATTGTCAGTAAGAATATATATAGTTTCAAACATGAACCCGATTTCTTTATATATATATATATATTTCATGAAGATGATTCAATTAAAAACCGACCTGCAGTCATCTGCTTGTGTACAGTTGGAAGGTAGTATATTAGAAAACGCCGAACAAATCTGACTGAGTATCACACTTGGTTCACTGTATAGATCAAATATGCCAGTGAACAAGATTTCTTCAAGTAGGGATGTCTTCCTAATACGAAAACATGCAACTACGAGTAGTGAATTTATATCTGATGCAATTAAAACCGACCTGGTCATCTGCTTGTGTACAGTTGAAAGATAATAGTATATTAGAAAAACCCCGAACAAATCTCCCAGAGTATTACAAATGAGAAAATGATGGTTTCGTGATATTTATTGCTATTGGTTAATGAGAGTATACCTATCAGAAGTTATGCTGTAAGAGACATGCGCAGAATGTGAACACTACAACAGATTACCCATCGATCTATTTGCAATGAAAGGTATACTGTGAATGCATGGATTCACCTTGAAATCATTGATTTGGTATGTATTTCCCGTATACATCAACGATATCCTGTGTCTTTGAAACCATTCTTAAGTTTCTCCTGTACTCAAGATGTGAAAGGAGAAACGATCAGGCGTCATGAACTGAAACAATATGTCTATCAGTAACTTTAGTAAATTTCTTTAGCTTTACCAAAACTCGTCTCTTGGTTCTGAAAACGGTAACAGTATGTCTCGGAATGGTACCCTGGGTCTCAGACACCGACATCAGATAGCTCCAACCACTTCGATGATAACAACTACTCCCCTCTTCAACCACATATACCACCTCCTCTCCAAGCACCCTTAAGAAAATATGTACCTCCGTGTGTACAAGAGATCAAGTTATGTTTTAAAAGATTAGGCTATACTCTCACGAAAGACGACTGTTGCATCTATGAGGACGCAGACCTTTCGTGTGGCAATGAAGACATCGGGATGTGCCCGAATTGGTCTATTAGAAAATCCCTGGAAAATTCGGGTAACGGTATAGTTTTGACTAATTATTTCACAGACTGGGTGTAAGAATATAAGTCTCTATACTATGTATGAGGTCACTGTAAAAACCCAGTGTGTAATTCCTCCTTTTACTCGAGTTCCACAAAAGATTGCGGGAATTTATATTGTGATTTGGTGATGGGATTATCTATTGGTTGATATATTGTACTGTAACCTAAGACCAAGGTTGGGTCTGCATCTACTATAGGTCTATTAATTTGAGAGGAGAGATAGGTTCAAAATTCAAATAACCCGTCCAACCCCCCCCCCCCCCAAACATATCTGTTAGACTCATATAACAGGCCGGAAGTCCTTCTTACAATAATATTAATTAATGAAAGGGGGCTATACACAGCTATATAGACAAAACATTCAATGAAACTGTCTAATTGTCTCTTTCATTCTGGCCTCAAAATAAAAACAAAGTTATCACTAAAATATAATTAATTACTAAATAGCATTTGGTAATTTCCTCATATACAGTATAATCACGATGAGTTATTGCTCTTCATGCAGAATGCTGCCTATATCTTCAGGTTGATGCAGTTCTTTCAATCTATTTTTGGAAGATTTTTGAAACATTCTGATACAACAAAGGACCTTAAAATACGGCTTATGTTAACATGGCTATAGCCCAGTTTAATTCAAATAACTTCAGTGGAGAAAACAGTAACATGTTTGCAAATGTCCGATTCGCATCAAAGTAGTGTCAGGTCGCCGAAATTATTACAATTTGATGTAATCGATTAATCACTCATTAATTAAGGTTCATTTGATACAACGTATAATCTATAGAGGTATGTCTAAATTTGATCTATTGAAATATTAGTGCGAAAATTACTCGATGGTTTTGTTAAAAACGTCCGGAAACGGAGTACCAAGCACACAAGAAAAACTGCTTTCATATCTATAAGCATGCTCCTGTAATTATCAAAAAAATCATCTCAATATTGAATTTAATTTATAAAAGTCTATGAAAAAACTCCTATTTCTGGTTTTAGTCATTTAAACATTAGCCTAATAATAACTGAACGCCGCCCATTCCTCTAGTCCTTCCTTCCCCACCCCACCCCACCCCACCCCACCCCGGCCCACACCCCGCCCCTTCAAGCTCTTCTTCCTCTTTCACACTCCTTTCCCCCCCCCGGCTCCCCTTCCTCCCTCCCGCCACCAATTGCTTACACATTTGACAGAAATTAGCTCTATAAATATTTTCTTTCTATGAAAACTTCGCATTATTGAAAAACATGCGATTTAAAATGTTCTAGTGTCATTGTATAAATGTGTCAGAAACGATTCAAATGAATATGAAGAACAAGTTATAACATCAAGTTAGGCTGTGCCGAGCCAAGTTCCGAATGTCATCACAAAGCCATTTCACTTCTTTCTTATAACTTATCATAGCGAACTTTCCAACACACACTTTCTGATGCTATACGGACAAGACACGAAAAGATCGGTGAAAGCCTTTCACATGGGAAAGCATAGCCCCTCTCCCCCCCCCCCACCGATTACCCAACCCTTCCCCCACTCCCCGCCAAATTAAGCACACAAATCCTTACTTCTTGTGTCATTAGGGTAATATAGTGAAGTATGCAATTTCAATAATTGCCATTCACTTTGGTACACAATCAAATGACTTGAAATGATCAGTAACGGTGTTTTAAGATGATTTTGAGGAGTTTTAACGTCTGCTGACCTTAAATTTCGCGTGATCTACACACAAAAAATACAAATCGAATATTTTACTCACTAAGGTGGATCCACATATTTAGTAGGCATTTTAAACATGTAATGTTTGAGGCACATACCGGGATTACTGAAAAAGACAAGGCATAACAAACATACCCAGAAACGCAGAAACACACGTACGCCATCAGCTGTCATGTAGCGCATGTAAGGAACCAAATTAGGGGCGCTCTTTCACTTCACATCGAATCTGGGAGAAGCTTTATAAATTACATATGGTATTGTACGGTGGCGTACACTAAATTGTAATATTTTTGCATCATCTTCATTTTACAGGGCAACCACCTCTTGCCAATTCCTTGCTCATATAAGGAGCAGACCTCGTAGATTGGACCGACGGCTCTTTTAATGGAGACCTAGATAAATTATAAACGTAATAATTTATATATGGAAGGAAAAATGACTCACGTCTTTAATTTTACCCAAGCGCAGGACGCCCTTTCGTAAAGGTTCATGCCGGTAAGTAAATCAGTGAAGGAAATGTTGGATCCTCTCCCACTTAGCAATCAGTGAAGTCAATCACTGAGGAACAGAGGGACACGTCAACCCACCCCCCCCCCCCACATACACACATACACACTTTCTGAAGGGTGCTGGATACAACATAAAATGTCCCCCCCCCCCCCAGGTTCAGTGACTGACTCGTGTAGGCGCTAGTACTAGAACGCTCATAATGACTTGTATCTCATAAAGGGAGCTCAAACAATATTCTATGATATTCTTGTATATTCTCATCTGCCCTCGAGGAAAAACTTTTTTGAAATCAGAAAAACCGATTTCATTTACAGCGTAAATTAAATGAGGCACTGCGCCCACACAGCTGTGGCTGTCTGCTAAGCCTGCCATGGGTGCTAAGCTGCTTAGACATGTTGTTGTTATAAACATGTTACTCCTTATACCTCAAGTTCTAGTTTGGAGAATGTACATATGTTCACAAAATATTTTATTTGTTATTAAGT
>KN882482.1:40685-51170 GCA_000934455.1 Apostichopus parvimensis | reverse complement strand
TATTGTATTTGTTTGTGGTGGTGATGGTGGTTGAACCAATTGTGTTGGCTGGGGTGACTTCATTTGTATAAGCTGTGGTTAGTTATTGTGTGTTGAGCTTTCTATATTGTTCTTTTCTTCATTGTGTTAAGAGTATAAGAGCCAAGGGGATGCTTTATGCAGAGTCAAAAAGAGAGACACATTCAAAGAGCAATTATATTTTTTGGGCACCTCATACAAAACTCTTTTGTAGTCTATTACACCTCTGTGCTTTTAAGCTCTCCGAACGGGACAGTTCTATGTTGCAGTTAATCCAGCTGTGTAATTCATTGAACCTTCATTATTATTAATTTATAATAGATATCACTATGGCACAGTATGACTCTCTTGGTACACACAAATAAATTCCAACTGTTAATTGTTGTGGACTTCCTTTCCTTTATCACTCCAACAATACCACATTTCCGCTAATATACAAGTTGCATCCAATTATATACAGAGTATTGTTAACTCCCAACAATAACTTGGTTAACTTCACTCGTCAGGAACACAAGTATTCATAATCGTTGATATATGGTGAGAAATATTAAATGTAACACACTTACTGTTACTTGTTATACAGGCTACACACTAATACATACAGTGTGGGAACAATGTGTCTAAGGCAAACTATCACACGAGAGCATTATTTCATATTATCAAGTTAATGTAAAAATACAAGGCCATTGAACTGAACCTAGAATCAACATCCTCTTTACAATTCCACTACAAAGGGCCAGATCTTGCTTAAATAAAGCACTCACACATGAATTACTCACTTCCTACAAAAAGTGCATCGTCAACTTAAAAAGTAACAAACAGCATTTTAAGTGGAGCATTTTAGCTGATTTCGAAGACATTTTCTACACCATTTTGTGAAAAAAAAAAATGTCTTTTGAAATGAGCAAAACTCAACTATATAAAGCACATACAACTTTGCAAAGAATATTCAAACAAGAGTGAATGTTCAGATACAGAATCGTTCATTGCCCTAGATACGTACCTTCACGTCGCTGAGAATGGTCGGACCGACAAAGTTTCCTTTCTCGTAGCCTTGCACCACAACGTCCCTACCATCAAGTATCAGACTAGCGCCCTCTTCTACTCCAGACTGGACGAGACTCAAGACTCTCTTTTTGGCCTCGGGGGAGATGAGAGGTCCAACGTCAGTTCCAGGCTGGTCCCCTTTGTAATGGACAAATGTAGAAGGAAAGTGTAAAGTGCAGCTGTATCTTACGTTGGAATTTACTTTGGGGGTGGGTAACTTTGCAATATTTTGAAGACACCTTACACATTAATATACTACATACCGCTCAATATAACTCAGAAATTGATGTGGTTACAAACCATGTAAAGGCTCCTAATATACTCTTAATATGAAAGTAGCACTGAAATGTTCGGTTTCCTTGTTTTTCTCTAGTTTTTGCTAGCAACAATTTAAAATTGATACAGTTTTCATGCTTCTTGTCCTTCCTTTAAAGTTCCGTCTCTTTCCCTTAATGACATCAAAACATTGCAGCTACTTCAATGAAACTGCAGCTTTAAATCCGTCAAAATGTTTTGAGAAAAGTTTCGAATAGGTTTTTCTATTTACAATTTTCTACATCACCCCAAATAACAAACACAAAATCTTTACAATGAGGAACGACCATGAAAATATCGTTAGTTATAAAATATGATTTTTCATTGGTTAAGCTGCTATTTTTAAATTGCAAAATTCATAGACAATCTAGGAATTTGAAGAAGATTCTTAGTCGTGAGGATGTACAAGAATTCACTTCCAAATTAATATCATAAAGTTTCTGAACGGGTAGCGTCTACCTACCAGCATTTACTTTGAGGTTCTTTGAGCGCTCAACCAGGTCTGGGATCCATTCCTTAGCATCACCAACAAATATAGCTGTGGAGAGGGCCATGCACCTCTGGCCTGCTGCACCAAAGGCAGCCCCAACCAACTACAAATAGAAAAATTCAAAATTAGTCGGTAGGATGCTGTCAAAGGCACAAAGTCAACACCAGAAAACATGAACAGATGCATATTAAGACACGTACTTCTGGGACAGTGTAAGTAGACCAATGTTGACAGCTAAATGTTGATCAAGTTGATAAGAAGAAGAAAAGGAGGCATAAGTGAAGAAAATACTTCTCTTTCAAAACTACAACTGAAAGCTCTGAGATAAAATAACTATGATTAAATAACAAAAGTATATTAATATTCAATATTCATATCTTTAGTATACTTTAATATTTTCAAATTTGACCTCTAACTAATCACTGTAATTATATGTTTCCTTTATGTACTTCATATCCTATTTATAAATTTATATTGATACTGGAATAAATAAAATAAAATAAAACAAAAATTAAAATGAGTCTATTAGCAAGAGTAGCCAGCACCGCACCAGAGTCGTAGGCTGCCACAAGTCTATAAAAACAAACCCTGTAGCCAGCTATCGTTTACTAATTATATTTTGTAAATTTACTTTAAATAAACCATTTTAGTGAATGATGGATGCAATTTTCGCTGACAACCAATCAGTCACATACCTGGTTGAGTGTGTTTTCCTTGTTGGCGTCTGGCATGACTACACCGTGGTTTTTAGCGCCCATGTTGCACTGGACTCTCTTGCCATTCTTGCTGGCTTTTTCGTGGATGTAAGATCCGGCAACGTCAGAACCGACAAACGACACAGCTCTGATGGCCGGGTTCTCGCAGATGAAATTAACGGCTGTTAGGGAAACCAACAGACTTTGACATTTATCCAGTCTAAAGCAGAACGAGATGAGACAACTTCATCGGAGAGTCGTCTCAAATCAACAACAAATAGGGGTGAGGGAACAGAAACTGGAAGACATATCTCGACAGGCTCTAATTTAAAGCAGTATTTCATAGTAGACATCAAGTGATAGATTGTGTTTGATGCTATTTGACGCTAACATTTGATAAGAATGTAAATTCGTTATCTTGACTAACCAAATTTCATTTCCAACAGTGACATCAAAGAAAAATTTTTGGAAAATTTCCGAGTTTCCTCTTTTACAATGTGATTAACACTAACATGCAAAAAAGTGTCTGGGTGATGAAGTTTTGTGGACAACAGCAAAAAAAATCACTAACTTAATGACCTCATTAAAGACAATTCAGGAACACAGCTAGAACAGAGTCTAAGTGTGATCAATTTGAAACTTATTTTGAGGAATGCTTGGGAAGTTTCGGTAAAATTGCTGACCAAATGCCCCTAAAATATACTGTATGGTGATGTCTGGTGCAGTGGTTACAATTTCCACCTTATAATCACAGGTAAACTAATGTTGAGTTCACAGTTTGTTGAGTTGAGGTTATAAGTGTGTGAAGTTTATATCTTATACACTGCTGAATATTGGAAAGTTGATAAGAACTGCTGTACACATCTTTGCAATTTTGTAGCTACTTTGTAGCTACTTGAGATTAATTATTCCCTGAACCATTAGTTTCTGGGCTCAAATCAGACCAAGAGTCAGGTTCTTTTAATCCATTTCAAAACCACCGATGAACAATGGTGATGAGCAGAGCTGACTGGGAATATGTTATTCTTGGTTTTTGAATGGCGGGAAAATATTAATTTCTTTGTTATCACAAACACTTCATTCGACACAGCACGCACTGTACTGATGCTGAACAACGGACAGGTCAGGACAGGTGAGAAGTAAGGGTCTCTAAGGGTACACCTTTGTTCGTTGTATGGGACATTAAGTGCTGTTAAAAGCAACAGGAATGGATTGAACAAACAGTTCAATCACAGGATTAAGACTATGACCTGACAATGTCTCCAGCTCTTGACACCAGTAGACAGCGCTAGGTCTGTAGTTCACACTGGTGATCAGAAATAAAATTTTAAATCTTATTTGTGTCCTTAAAATATGTCAAACCATTTCAGATACTACAATCGTACAAGTCTTTCTTAAACCCTCCAATCCTGCTGATACTGAAGCTTAACTATGTGCATTCTCACATTTTCAGAACGTGAGTGTAGTACATTGATTACATTAATGACTAGAGTCTCACCATCATGTTGTCCGTGTATGACGTTGATGACACCTGGTGGGATTCCAGCCTTTTGTGCCAGTTCCACCAACATCATGCTGGCTCCTGGGTCTCTCTCCGAGGGCTTCAGGATATACGTGTTACCACAGACTGCTGCCACTGGGAACATCCACAATGGAATCATTGCAGGAAAATTAAACCTGGAGAGAAACAGAACAACGTATCAATGAAAACATCACAATAACTAATAGCACAGTGTGGTCACCCCACTCCTTGATGGATGCTTCCAGTTTTGAAGAAAATCTTGTTTTTTTTTTACAAATGAGAGCATGGACATTCTAAGCAAAATATACTATTCTGTTGCACCAATACAAAAAAACTACCCATGTTGTTTCAAAAATGAGGGTATTCCATAAATGTTCCTCTAGGGAAAAAATTTGGTCAACATGAAAAACCATAGACAATCATGTGACTGGGTCGCCTGATTTAAGTTCTTCATCCTGTATTACCACAGCCCCCTCATTTACCCTGGGCTTTAAATCCCCAGACCATCCTCTATTGCCTGGCCTGGACACAGATCATCGAAACCAAAGTGTCAACTCACGGTGTAATCCCGGCACAGACTCCAATAGGCACTCTCATTGTGTATGTCTCCATGTCCTTTGCAATGCCAGGTAATGTTTCTCCCAACTGTAATGAGGTGATGCTGCACAAATGCTCCACCACCTCTGTGTGAAAATAGAACAATGTACAGATGCTAAAAATAATAATAATAATACACAGTTCTTATAAGGCGCAAATATACACTAAAGTGTCTATACGCTGAAAGGCCGGAAAACTACAAAAGTGAGAAAAGGTGAGTCTTTAAAAGCGTTTTGAACCTGGTTACAGACTGAGCTTCTTTAATTTCGATCTGAAGGCCATTCCAGAGGATAGCAGAAGAGAACTGAAATGAGCGAAAGCCGTATGACTTTGTGGACACAGGAGGGGCAACCAGTAAATATTTCGAACTGGATCGGAGGCAACGATGTGGCGTATACTCCTGAATGAGGTTTTGTAAGTATGTTGGAGCAAGTCCATGGAGACATTTTAAAGTTTGCAGAAGATTTTGAAATTAATCCGTTGTTTCACTGGAAGCCAGTGTAGATTGCGTAGAAACTCCCTATAGACCTCAAACGAGCTACTAGTTGATATTAGAAAAACAAACAAAACTATGTCCTTTCAATTTTCATAGCAGTGAAGAAGCACTTTATCTCCGTACCTGCGGTAGATACTTTGGAACACTCATCTTTCAAATTTTAGATTTTAAGTAATCTGACAAGACTAAACGTTGATAACTTACGCAAGCCTCTAATGACATCTCCTTCTGCATCAATGAGGGTCTTTCCCTGTTCCAAGGTGATGTTCTTGGCAATTTCTTTCTACACAATGCAAAAAAAAAAATAATAATAATAATCTAACATAATATAAAATAATCATGCACTGATATTTGAACATCACAGCAAAACTGCCTTTGAAGGTTTAACAGGTTTTGATGTCTTTTTTTGTTTTTTTGGTACGTGATATCTTGACACGACTCCCTACTACCAGCTTGTTACAGCCGCCATCATTTTCAGTTGGGCAGTGTGCGTTTGTTTATCGTTGAACCAGCCGAGGTAACAAATACTACTTTAAATACGACCCAAATGCAATATCAAGTTGTTTCAAATACACCAATGTTGTTATTAAACTGCACTTTATTCATTAGATTGTAGACGTCTGATATTCTAACCACTGAGTAACCAGTGACCAAGCCATGACTAATATCAAACCTAATCTAAGAGATCTATTGGTCTAGGAACTATTTAGCTGCTTCTAATTGGGGAGAGTTATAAAGCTTTTAAAGTCGTCCCACAAATTAATTTAATGCTTTGATTTTCATTTGCAACTTTTTGAAGTTTCCCCTTAATTTATCATTCCTGTTGTCATGTATTTTATGCACTAACAAGAAAAGATTGTCTAGATGCAGCTTAATTTAGCTACCTTTCCCTCAAATGATGAGCACGATTATGAAACAAGATTCTAGCAAATTCAACTCAAAATACAACTTAAGTGTAGAAGGATTAATTTTCATGCAGTGAAAAATTTAACACAACAGTGCTATTCGTAAAGTATTTGTTACAGCAGTGGTCCACAAACTGTTAGGTCCCAAGACTCTAAGGCATTCGACCGTCCAGGGGTCCCCCCTCCCCCTCTTCTCAGAATCCATGCTCAGAATACAAGAGAGCTAGCTTAGACTATGGACTTTGCCAAGCTCTGAAAACTGTAGATGTTTCTAACATCTGGAACAATCTTGCAACTCAATGGACATATTTTTTCACAACCCACATGAGGGTCACACACTCGCACCCCACTGTTAACAGTGGGGTGCGAGTCTGCAAATTTGCAGACTGTCTTGTCAAAGTGTACTTGATGGTGAGACAAGAAAAATACTTCAAATGCAATACAACTGCTTTAATATGTCCTTTTTACCAGATTCTCCTTGATGAGGGCTTGATATTTGAACATGATTTGCTGTCTGGCCATGACGGTCTCTTTGGACCAGGTTTCATAGGCTGCCGAGGCAGCGTCCACAGCTGCCTGCATCTCATCTGGAGTGGACTTAGGGACTCTGGTTACGACTTCATTGGTAGCCTGGTGAAACAAACCAAAAATAATAATAATAACAATCAAATAAATCATTTCACAAAACATTATTTACTAATGGAGTGTGTTTGTGATCTTAATATGATCTTGTGAACCTTCATGCTTCAGCTAAATGATTAACTGCTTGTCAAGAACAAATCTTCAAATTTTTCTTGATAGTTACCTGGTCACAATTTTGGAACAGTAACCATCTACGCAAATTCAGACTGTTACTCGGTATCAGGGTCTGACAGCGTTATGTGTTAACACATTATTACCGATCCATGCAATATTTTTAATAATTTCTAATTAATAATTTTTAATTAATTTAATATTTAATAATTTACAATTATGCTTTTTAAGAACTCATTAATCTACAGAGCAGCCATGTATATTCAAAATGGGTTCTTAGAATCTCTGTTATAATCCTTTCAATCTTTCAAACTTCTAATCCTCCATCTTATTTCTTACTTGTTCATCCTTTCATGATTGTGCATTTTTACGTCTTTTGTGTATCATTCATTATTATGTGTTCTATTTATATTTATATTTAAATTTTGTAATTTATACTGGAATAAAGAAATTGAAATTTGAAATTGCAATTTTGTTAGCTACAGGTCTACTACAGTACGGTAGGTCTACATTTAGGTGTGTACTTAAATTAATGTACTGTACTGTTATTCTATTTTATGGACTTTTTACCATTGATTTGCTCAGTTTTATTGTTATTGTTACGAATAAACTAACACCCAAAAGACAAGATAACACCTCAACAAGCCATAGGTGTATAAGATTTATAGATTGGGACAAGACAGCTTTTCAGTATGACCAAAAAACGCAACAAAAACATTGAATGGTGTAAACACAGTAGTTGGCATTTGATTGTTTTGTATTATGATATTCGTTTAGTGACTGAAATCTCTTGTATGTCGATAACTCACAGGGTTGTTCACATCGATCCATTCAGATGTTTTCGATTCTAAAAATTCTCCATTAATGAAGTTTTTTGTAGTTGGCTGTTGAGAGAATAAGAAAACTCAAAGTAAATAGGTGAATATAACATAGGTAATCAAATCAATCAATTAAAATGAACGTATGCATTCTTCTGCAGGCTATTAAAAAGAAAGCCGGAAAACAATAAATAATAATCATAAACTTGACATTTGAAATAGCGCAATTTCCATGAAAAATGCTCAAATGTGCTTTACCAAAATGTAAAACAAGGCCTAGACTAATACCCATCATGAAAAAAATAATAATAAAAGTATACCCATAGACTTCTTTAAACATAGAGGTATTTACTTAGCTTTAAATGACTTAATAGTCATTTAAAACAAAAACGTTTAGTGGTTACGATGCCTAACATTTTCATAGTGTGGTAAGCCATACATGTCAATATGCATGAATTTGTGCACACCAAAGTCAAGAGGTGTGCATTGACTAATGCTGCAACATATTATAAAGGAAGGTATCAGGAATCAGTTATCACATCGACAAAGCAACAGCCATTAAATTGACTGGTAAGGGTTTTACAGTGTAGAATTTTTATTCTGATTCCTAATGCAAATCCCTTAAGATTTGTTATCATACACTGTGAGCTCTACATGAGATTGTTAAATGCACAGTAAAATAATTTGACAACCTTCAAGTCATCTGCTATAAATCACAAACAAATTGCTAAACTGAGACCAATTGAGATAACCTTTTGACCCTGTGAGCCAATTTTCTGACAAGTGCAAATCGAACAGCAAACACTATAGATTAGTTGGGTTGTATTTATGAATTTCCAATCATTTAACGTTCAGATCACATGAGATGTAACTTTAGAAAGTTTACTTTAGAAATTGACAACAATGACTATTAATTAGGATGTAAAAACTTACTGCATGATGATGACACAGTGCTCTTGCTGTAAGGAGGCTAGTCTGCACCTGTTTAAGAGAAAGACAGAAATCAACGGTTGTGTCATAAGTATTGTCTTCCAGTGTGTAATCATCTAAAGCTACTACAACAAACGGTGGTTTCTAATTCAGATCATCCACACAATATCAACGTCATACAAGGTCAAATAACAATTTAGACAACAGGCTTCTCAATCTTGTACATATATACATATATTATAATGCATTAATGAACTGCGTGGAATTTAGCAATATTTGCAGACGGGGTACGGGGATATTTGAGTAGTTGGTCGTTGGTGAAATCGCTGCAAGGTCAAAGCATGGAGTTACTACTGAATTGGCGAGGAGGGAAGTACAAGGGTGGTTGAAACAGTGGCAGGGCAGGTTAAATTAGGGCCGGGGCGGGCCACCCCTGTAAAACAGCTAAGCTATGGCACTGAATGGCATCTGCCCTATATATATATAGTGCAGAGCATTCACAAAGTACAGGAAGTGATATGATCTCATATTTACAACTACACTAGTAATAGTGGTCATATAATAATGCCTTTGGTGCTCGATCGGGACGAATCCTTTTTTCTCTAGTAATAGTAGTACTGTCACTCATTTTACTTGATTTCCGACATTCACTGCATCTACTTATTATTGAAAGTTTAATTATTGAAAGTGAATGTTTTATGCTGGTATTTTGTCTAGATGCTCATTTAATTGATTTCCGACATTCACAGTGTATGCATCTTCAAAGTTGTATACAGTACAGCAGTGTTGCATTGCATGAAGTCTAGACCTGCATATATGGTAACTAGTCTCAGCCAAGTTAACTGCTTCACAATTTGACAGTCATTTTGTTATTGTATATTAGTTTCATCACTAAACTTTTATGTACACATTATTGGCCTACCACTATACACACAAGCCAATGTTCTGTCAGGGTCATTATAACTACTGTAAGTATTGCGTGTTCCTGTAGAGGTATTTTAAACTGGATGTTTTCATGGAGGACAGCAACCTAGACGCAAGGTTTACTGAGAGGATACAAACATTTTTGAGATGTTGGGTCATTTAACAATCCCAGTAGCAATACCAAAATGGTATTTAGCACACATTTTGATGTTTGGTTTCGATGATAATCGTAACCTTTTTCGTCATGCAGGCTAACAAGTGTGTGTGATGTGTGTTTGACATTTAAGCCTCAAAAAGGGCACGGCAAATATGCCATTGGTAATTTCCAATTGTGAAGGGCATGACGGTAAATGGGAAGGGCATGACGGCAAAAATGAATTTGTGTTAGGGCACTGACGACATTTTTGGTCGCGCAATTCTTATATCAATTTGGAGCAGTAAAAGTGTCTAATCAGGCCATTTAATTATGAATAATTAAACAAATACATGGATCAGACTGCAAGTTGTTAGTTTTTATTTCAGAACCAAAGTTTTATGTTCAGTTTTATTTACAAATCATTTGTACAGACAGTGTTCGGTCAGCCTGGGTTTCTTTTTTTTTCTCTCGTTTAGAAAATATTTTCTACCTGAACATCTGGTCAATGCGAGCACACTTTTCCGATGCTCTAGACATTAACGTTTTTTTTTACCATTTGTTTCGTTCGCTTGATGGCATAGTGAACCGGAAATGTAGAAAACTTTTAATCTTCAAGTGGGTTGATATTCAGTAAAAAGCGCAGCCCAAAGCAACTTTTAACTTGAAAGTCCCAGATGTAAATAAAAATAACTATCACCCCTATCCGTATGTGGTATGTGCCGTATGACATGATACGTCACTACTTTCAACAACTAATTATCCACTAACATTGTTTCCTAAGTGGAGGTTACTATTTCTATTAAGGTGTTCTCATATTAACATTCCCGCCCAGTTTATAG
>KN882482.1:6252-23552 GCA_000934455.1 Apostichopus parvimensis | reverse complement strand
CAGTTATTTTTACAATGCAAAAAGCAACCACAAATGTGGGAGAAGCCCGCAAGGGCTTATGGATTACAACTTACACGTCGGGTGGCTTCCAATTCAACATTTTTTAACTCAAATTTGGAATCTATTTAATTTAGAAAGTCATTTCAGATGGGAATACCATAGATTACCTTACTATGACCGGCCGGGTATCGAACCCGGAACCTCCCGATTGCTAAGCCTCATTGCTTCAATTGCCACCGCCTTTATCCACTCGGCCACCGCACAGGTCAATTATGATATAATTTAAGTGATAAAATACAACCAGTTGCTGTGTTGAAAGTTACAGTTAAGAGTTTGCCATGTTCAGTGTTCTGTATTGTGAAACTGAAATAAAATGATGCCAAGCAGCTAACACATGTGGAAGTACAGCAATTTTAAGCAGTGTATGATTTGATACAAGCTTACAGCTAAATCATACAGTATAGATAATATTACGATTTTACAGATGTTTGTTTCTATCCAATAAAATAAAAATGTTGAATCTTTCTGCCATGTATAATGGTTAGATGACAAATAATGAGTCAGAATTGGTTCATTCATAATATCAGATAAAATGTGTTTTTGTTATAATGAAATGACTACTGTATATCCTTTATGTACCACAATATCCATTGTGTATATCATTTACGGAACTTAATATACTAATAAATTCATGACAAAACATAACCAAATTAAATTAACAAAAAAAAACATCCATCTACATATAAGAGAAATTCAGTTTTCAGTGTAATAAAGACAATTTCTTTATTTAAAATGAAATATCACCAACCATGAGTTGCAGTGTGTTACTAATGAGAAAGACTTCTAATCAGATATGGTAGAGAATGGGAGAGGAGTAATGGGGGTGGGGGAAGGTGGGGGGTGGGCAGGGAGTGGATAAACATGTAATGGTAAGAGCCCTGGACAACTTTCTTAGGGTTACACATGGTAAACATAAGGGAATAAATCATCAGTTGAATTATAATACATTTTGCTTCAATTGTTTCTCTCTCTTTCTGTTCCCAGTGAATGTAAATAAAGTTAATCAGTAGAAAGTGGACCAACCTATTGATTTCCTCCAAAGAAAACCTGTGCTCAGCAAGGACTCAAACCTTATATAGTTTTCAATAAAATAATGGTAGCCAAACTGGTTTAGTATAGGGCACCACAGTTGACACTCCTCTCCCTCCCTCCGATACCTGTCCACTCACTCTCTCCTACCTCCCTCGTACTGCTTCCCATTCTCTCATGATTACAGCCTTTATCTCTCTCCCCCCCCCCCCCTCTTATGTTTCCCCTTCCCACATAAAAGGTGGAATACAACTAATTTGCTATAAACTCTACCCGGCGTTGAAGGATTTTCTGGCAGTCCGGTGGCTGAATGTGATAGTTTAGCAAACTTGCGGAAAAAATTAGGAATCATAACGTGGAAATCATCCTCATAGGATTTTGTGTCAAGAACATATATTTTTTAATAAACGTATATTTTGTAAATGCATCTGGCAACAGCAGAATGGATGATTTCATTAGGGCGCATCAGATGAAAAATACCTTCGATTTTCTTCATAATTTGCCATCATGTTTGCAGAGGGAAAAGAATATTTCTGCAAAAGAGTTGCATTTTGATAAAATTTCTAATTAGGAGAAGAGAGAACTTTTGATAGTTAAGCAATCATTCCAAATTTATCCGGTTTCCAAGGATAAATCAACACGATTATAATAGCCTAATTAGTCACGGTGAAGCTTTTGAAGAGCATTTGCCCAGATGACGTAACAGATCTACTGCAGTGACCCAACTCCCTAGAGTAAATTAAGATTTGGCCAGTCAAAATAGGTTACATGCTATCAACCATATCTAGAGTTAGGGGCAAGAAATTGAAATGTGGTTTTCAAGTAGCAATGTGGAATATTTTTCTCTTCAATATTAGTTCTTATTGCTTAATTGCCACCAGAAAATCCTTTAAATGATATGACGATATGTAGATGAACGGATCGAGGCAACAAATCTTCTCTAAACCACGAACGATGAGAATTGTTTCTTATGGAGGCGCATTCGAAATTAGCTAAACTTGACAAGTAAATCATGTACACTTATGATTATAAAATGTATTTCTTTGAATTTTTCCTCAAAGGACGGTTGATCTATACCACATATTTGATTTTTTAACAACAATATGTGGAGGCAAATAAAAAGTGGAGGAAATAAGGAACACTTTCTTTGTTATTAAACCCTGCAAACGGAATAATTATCTACGTTATATTTACATTCCTACAGTAGTGGAGATAACCGTCCACGCGAGATCATCGTAATTTGATGTACACGAAAAAAAAGCACAAACTCGACTGATACAAGATTGACACCCAATGCCATTACCATCGAACATTCTCTGAAATTGGTTCTATGAGCGTTCTTGTGTAATTGGATTCAAGCTTGACCTAGTTTTTCTTCAAGGAAAGATCAATTTTTTCACAAAAGACCGATTGACGGAGTCGTGTGTGACATTAATAATCCCGCTGAACTGCGGTAGACGCACACATAAAATTAATCGTCACCGTAACTGCGTAAAGTACATGTACGGTCTGTACTGCTGTATGGTGTGTGTTAGTGTGAAACGTTGATCAGTCTAGGTAATTCGTGTAGTATAGTATTAATATAGGTAGGCCTACAGTAGTTTCTACACAGTACATATTTATTTGTGGAGATCATTAGCTGCTGCATTTCACTTGCACACGAAGCTCATCTTAATTATATACGATAAAGACTTTCATATATCAGCTGAAAGAATTTAATCACCGTACGGAGGTACTGTATGTTATGGCCGTTTAAATTTTCAGTAAGAGTAGCCTAGGCATATACTGTAATTGTATACATCACAGTCGCTCAAGGCCTATAGTTAGGCTGTCAGACATTATTTCAAACGTAGGCCTACAGTAGACTGTACTATCTGGGGTAGATCTAGGCTACATTTGGACATTGCCGAGTCCAACAGCAGAACTTTCCCAACCCTTACATGTCGTCAGAAGAAATAACTGGATATTAGTGTCTGAAATTGATTGTACCAACTTCTTTGGCATTGCATGCATACATATAAATAATTATAATTGACTATAACTAATTTGCCCCTCCACAAACATGTTTTGGTCTGAAACTGTAACAGTTTTGTACGTTTTTATTTCTTTCTTCTAGAAATGCCAATTTGATGGCCGTACATTCTGTACTTTACGATTAGATGTTTTCTCTTTTATTTAAATTTCTGAAACCAAGTTTGGGAGAACCATGACCTCTAACAGTAACAGATCAAACCACCAAGAACTTGAAGAAGATGAATCTGCAAGCAGCGTACCAACGCATCTGACTTTGTTGATGATTCAAATCGTGGCCTTATGTTTGGCCATTCCTCACCTTTTCATAGCTGCAGCCAGTGTTCTCATTGGTTTAGCCCTTGTAAGCAAGGCCCCGGTTGTTCTTGCTAACACCATTGCACCCATCTGGAGTGGTGGCATTGTAAGTATTTGTTCCTCCACTATTATGTTTAAGGTTGTAGCTTGACAGTGTTTATTGATAAATTGTTCACTTCTATTTTGATACCCACTCAGTTTGATAAGAGAGGCATCGTTGTTGTTATCTACTAGTTTGAATCAATTTTATTAAACTTATTCGTGATTGCAATTAATTCGAAATTGCCCCTATAATTACATGGTAGAAGCCTTGATGAAAACATGTTTTTCCAAAGTACTAGATCTAACTTTCCCACTGCCTTTTCTGCACCATCATCATCATTCATCAATAAATGAGCTGTTAAGATTTAATGGTCTTATTTCACTGTGGTCACGGCAGGTATATTTGCATGTTAAAAGGTTATAAGACACTGTTACTTTTGCATATATTAGCTTGCAATTTAGTAATGTTTATAAAAAGTTACATGTCTGCACAAAACTGACACCTGATAATTGGTATGAATATGCCAGTTTCCTGGCTTTCAGCTACAAACATACTCATTGTTTACAGAACAAATTGATTCATAATCCAATTTGGATCCAAAGATATCTCTGACATTTGCATTTTTGCTCAGTCAGCCTCAGGGGCTATGTAATGATTACCAGCACATATATACCAGCTGGCCACACAGTGTAGAAAGAGAAAAGATTACACTGTGAAAGCCCTCGTTTGTACAGTTTGCACTGCTGCTCCGTTTGCATGCTTTAAACTTGTGCTGAATTCAAAATATATCGTACAATTATTGTCAATGCGAACCATTGCATTTTTACTTCTTTTTCTCTATAATACAGATTATTTGATTTCTCTTATCTGCCCCTCGGCAAAGTGATGAGGAATGATATTTATATACTGTAGCCGCACCTGCAGTTTGAGAATGACATAGCTTGCCAATAAACTGCTGCTTGCCTTTGGTATTTATGATATTGAATGAGTTGTTTTGCATTGTGGATGTAACAGACTTCATTTATTCTGCCTACATAGCATATAAAGAGTTTTGATACCCATTGACCGTACTGTGGTAGCCTATAGTTATTTGGTACGGTATGTTGCACACTTAACACATTAACAAAACACCATAAAGATGAGCAATATATGATCAGTATCACTGAATGTTGGAGATAGCTGATGTTTTGCTTAACCAGGGAACCCAGTTTGAAATTGGGAGGAGTGAAAGGGGGGGGGGGGGAGGTGAGGGCTGGCAGGAGGCAGACTAATTTTCAGTGGTGTGGTCTGCCTGATAATCATTACTCTAACATTTTGCATTTAGTGCTGCACTGACAAATCATGTTAATTGACATGCTGTAACATCAGAGTGTGTTAACTTATTTATTCAGTGTCCTTCCACGGATTTTGTGCCAGTAAATTTTGTGTTGCCTAAGTGCTCTGTTTCTAAATTTGTTTTGGTGTTAGTTCAAGGGGGACAAATTCAAAGCATTTTAAACACTATTCCTATTGTTTTTGTATAACCTTTAAGTCTCTTCTTTCTTATTAGGGTAAGGCAGGCAAATTATGTCAAAAGACTAATAAAGTAAGGTTACAAACAATGAAACCTGGAAAGTAAAAGTCATATCATGTTACATGCTAATCTGCAGGAGCCATGCTTCACACAACTCGATCAGTTATGTCCCCCCCAACACCCCCCCTGATACTATGGGGGTGAGGTCGGGAGATGCCTCCTATGTGGAGCTCTGCATTATACATGCAGAAAATTCTTGCCACAATAAATATGTTTTCATTCTCTACAGGGAGAACAAATAAATAGCACTTGTAGTCAAACTGAAAATTAGAATCAATCAATTATTTATTACCTTCTGTTTCAATTATCTGACCACCTATTCTTTTGTTTTCTTTCAGTATTTTGTGACAGGACTCTTTGGTCTTTTTGCTGCCAAAAGGAAGACATCTTACACAGTATGTACCGCTTAAGTATTCAAAAATGCTTTTGTTTCACTAATTACTGTTTCACTGAAAACAAAGTTGTTGTGATGTTTATGTCAATAACTTCTTTGCCATCTCAACTGTTATCATGCATATTTATGAGAGGTGGCATAGCAGTGAAAGAAATGAAATAAACATGATGAAAACATATGATAATCAAATAGGTAAATCCAAGTGAACCCAGCGATTGAAAATTACTAATTGTTGATAATGCTGATATCTCTGATATATTATGTATTAAATAATTGTTATTATTTATCAAATGTACTGTGATCGACATCACAAATTTGACAGGAAAATTTATAAACAAGTCTGTGTGGCAATTTAATTCTGTAAGGTCATTGGTATCATGGTCAGGGTTTTGGAAAGGACCTCTGTAAAGTTTCTGACCCATCAAATTACTACCGCTCCCTCACCCACTCTCCTGTTACAGCCCCCCCCCCTCACCTATCCCCACCAGGAATCTCAAAAGTCCATTCCCTGACAATGCTAATGACTTAGTGTTAATGATTGGAAAGTTTCTTTGTGTAATAAACATGATATGTCAATTTGTAGCATCGCAGGACGCCATTTGACCTTCCTTAGTTTGGTCTGAACTTTCTCACGGTTGGGAAAATGTATCCTTAGTTTTACTAAGGTTTTTAGTTAGAAACTAACTTCACTTTGTGTCTTGTAGTTTCTTTGTTTGTTTTGTTTTGTTTTCTTTGTTGTATTGTCTTTGCAGTTTCTTTGTTTCTTGTAGTTGGCTTGTAGTTTCTTGTAGTTCAACTTTCTTGTAGTTTCTTCATCTACAGAAAGTCATTTTCTCGTATTGTGTCAATTTGTCCTAGGCAATGGAAGCATAATAATCAAATCCATGATGTTACCATGGCGAAAACGAATACTTTACAGAGATTTATTGTGAGTTCACTGCTGACAGAATCTGACCATTTCTATTTGTTTATCTCTCATTTTGACACAGATGTGCTGTTTTGCTGGATTTTCAGTCGTTAGTCTCATGGCAGGGACAATCAGCCTGCAGCTGTTAAGAGTGGGAATAATAGACAACACTACAGATGGCCAGGTGTACTTGAAGGTAAGATAGGAATGTGATATCAGATGACCAAACAAAGGCGCTGAAAATATGCTATATCACACATTTCTGCTAGATTTGGACAACACAATATACAAATTTGTTTAGATTGTTATTCCTTTGGTATACAATTCTGAATTGGCAGTAGTGTGGAACTATTCTAGCTAGGCCGGATGCTGTGGTCCAATTAGCATTAATATGAATATATTATCATGATGTTGAGCTTGATCCAGCTGTTGTTACGGTAATTAATGTAGGAAACTAACATCCGTTGCCGCCTTGTTAAGATGATCTCATGTGGTGAAAAGCAGTAATCAGCTGCTGAAAGAATGTGATTAATCTGTAGTTTGTCCAAACATGACAAGGCAATTGTGCTAGAGAGATACTTTGTCACATATCGACAATTGTTCTTAATATTACTTTGGCATGCAGCTTTGAATGGCTAACTGTGTTGTTTTATTATTGTAGGCCTCATCTATGCTATCTGTGCATATTGTGTGTATGTTTTATAGATCCTCCTGCAAGCAGGAACTCACGAAGAAGCCTCATTGGCTTATCAAAGCCGCAAGCTGACTGAAGTCAGTCTCTTAGATTCATATTTAACGTCCATGATTATGAATTGTCAATTGCCAACAACTCTGTAACATGACGACATACATGAATCTTGGAGTGACTCGAACTCGGGACCTTATGATTGAAAGGCACCGGCATTAACCACTGAGCTAACACTCCTATTAGCTTTACATATTTACTTAAGGTTGAACATCTCACTGCTGTTACAGCAAAATTCAGATAAACAGCTATCATTATCTCTATTTATCAAGGTTTCTTGAAGTGGACAAGCAGCAATTATACTATTTTGAAATGTGGTCACCTCTGTAGTTTGTCCAGACAATTTTTACAAAGTGTTTAAAGAATATTTAAAAATTAATTATATTTTATTAAAATTCATATTATTTATGCATATATTGAGCAATTATTCTGTACCATGATCCCGTAATAGTAATTTTACGAGAAGCGATGACCTAAGATAATATATATCCAGTTTATATACATATAAATTTGGTAATGGTAAATTATTTTGACACCTTACTGTGGGTATAAGAAAGTATAAAGGAACAGTTAAATTTATTAAATTTGTAAAGATTTTGATCATAGCATTGCTAATGAAAATAATATAATTGCATAATAAATATTTCCCTCCTCTTTATCATTCATGAGTTCTCCTTCACCTTCTGTTCTGTTCTTTGAATTGTACAGGACGAGATTGATACTTCAACAGTAGTAGCGATGGCATTAGCTGGTGCTGAGTGTATCACCAGTGTCCTGAGTGGTATAGCCGGCTTCATGCTGGCCAATAGTCTCCGGCAGTGGTCTGGATTGGAGGAAACAGCAGAACCTACCAAAGAGCAACTCATGGCAGAGAGGCAGGAGGAAATCAGAAAGGTTGGTAGACTTTATTAAAGTAACAACGGCCTGAAGTAAGTTTAATTCAAGTGAAAACTATATTTGAATATAAATCATGCTTCAATCAAAACATTTGGTTCTTCCACCTCTCAACATACATCAGGCTTATTTACACTGGCATATATTAAAGATGTAAATATAGTGTGTGAATAGTTTACTCTCTCTGGTTGTACAATAAGTGATGTCTGTCTGTATGTATGTTTTGGGAGGGAGAGGTTGGGTTAGGGGGATTGTGGACAAAGGTTACTTTAGTCCATTGAAATTGGACAGATACATTAAAGACATCTGTTTGGTGTATTCGATGAATGAATAAAAGAGATTGGAGGGGGGGTGGGGGCAGTGGGGGGGTGTGTATAGAAAATAGAAAGCTGTAGTGGAAACGTTTTTGCATAGTTACCTTATGGAAGGAAGGCAGTGAAAGCAAAGGTGAAATCCGTGATAAAAAATAAGAGAAACAATCAGCTCGTGCAACTATCACGTATCTTTCATCTAGTAAGAAACTATAAAGATAGCTACTTTATGGAAACCTAAGACCATGGGTGATGTGACATTGTATTTTCTACATACATGAATTGTCAACAGATGATATTGGCAGATGTTGGGTTGCTACAGTACATAATAACAGAAGTTGTCAAACAAATTGTATAGCATGTATTTTACAGTGTAGTAATAAAGACACTTCTAGACTTTTGGGTAGTAGAATGAGAAGAAGGGGGGTGGGTCTTTAAGGGGAGTGAGGGGTCACTAGGGGTGCACAGTGCTCAAAAGCTTACCAGTTCATTCTAGCCACTGTAGAGTGAGAGTGCTTATGTTCTGAGGAGACAGGTGCAGGTAATCTCATCACTCGTAAATATCTCAATCTGGTAGGTTTGGGATTGTATGTTGCCATGGAAATACAGTAATCACATTGCCAAAATGTCATCACATTGTACCCTTAGTCCTTTGGTGATGATGACATCAGCATTAAAAAATCTGATAATTTTTGGGCTTCTCCCTAAATGCTTTTTTTTTCTATATCCTTTACAGCAAAAGCAACAAGAAAAGAGACTGATGCAGAAAGCCAGACTGGCTAGAACCTATCAGAAGATGTAACACCTGTCCACTTAACTTCTTTAGTATTTATTTTACATTTTCAACACAAGAATGCAATATTTAAATATTTTGTTTGAATTTTTTTCAGTATCCAAAAGTACAGGCAGTTGAGTCTTTGAAATAGTGTAATATTATTATTGGCCAGTGCTGTAAAGATTTTATGTTCTGTTTAGTTCATTTGTTTTATATATTACTGTAATTAAGCACTTACCAGCACCCAAGCTTTAATACCCTGACATCTTATTATCAGGCATAAATATAAAGGTTGATATACAAAGAAAATGCATATTCACGATCAAAAGAAAACGTTTCCTTCGTAAATGCTTTCTTTTGTTCACGAAAGTGCATTTCCATGTTATCTTTTCTTCACAAAACAAGATCATTTCTATATTTGGTAGTGGATGATTATTGGGTAATTCCGAAAGTGAAGTCATGAATATTCAAACAAAGATGCTAATATCCACCTTATTAACATAGTTAGGCTTCATTGTAAGGAGATGTCCCATAGTCAGTAAATGTTAGTGTAAACTAATATTTCAGTAATAAATGTGAGGGAGACAGGATGGGTCAAGGGGGACAGTGAAAACTGTGGCTATTATTACATGTGTGAGAATATACACACAACATTGTCTGAATGACATGACCACAGTACTCATTTCAGGGAACTGGGATTGATTGTGATGCGCCATGGGTAGTTACTCGTTTCCTGGAATGGAGCTATATAAATCTACACAGTCACAGTATCGATGCAAGGGGACTGGGCTTGAGAGCGGATCAGCCGTTTGGTTCTGGTTCTTTTCTGGGTGAAGTTTCTTAAAAACTATAAATCTACACTATTATTATTATTATTATTTTTATTATTTCAATCCCATACATGTTCTGTTAGATCCTGATAACTGTTCTGAAATATATTTTTATCTTTTTAATACGAAAATGTGTGCATGTGTAACTGCTCAACATTGCTGAGAGAAAGTTTCACACCTACAGTAGGCTGTCCAAAAGGGTTACAAATTAGGCATGAAGGAAATTGTAGTTTGGTCAGTTAATTATAAATAAGCTATAACCAGAAATTTACTCTCTGTACAGTCATTATACATCACTAAGTTTAACAGTGTCACATGACCGTTAGTTAAACTATAATCAGTTTATAGAATTCCACGTTTGTTTTGTTTTTTAAATCAAGGACAGTGTGAATGAATCCGTCTCTCAGAGTTACAGAATTGAGGAATACAAGGGAATTTGAATATTAGTATGAATTCAGACTTATCTAGAACTATTTGGAATTTTGTCATTAAGTACAGATATTCTTTGAGTATTTATTGAACCAAATCACTGATAGTATTAAAGTATCCAGTTGTGATGGCAATAGAACATATCCCACAATGCATGTGAACAAAATGCATTGTGATTGTCTTTTATGTCGATGTTACAGTGGATGGTAACTGGGTGAAATTCTGAAACTGTTCATGAAAACTTCAGTTATTGGTACAGGACTACCCTGTTACCTTCATAGTGCTTTAGAATCTTTGATTAGCATGGTTGATGGAGTTCTTTAGCGTTTGGACAGAGGGATCTGTCATGTCAGTCCTATATGCCTAGTGTGTAAGCCTACTGTTTACAGATCTCAGAATCTAAGTAACAGGATGGTGTGAAAGCGCTCACAAGCATGCGAACATGACTGGAACTTTGATACAGACACGCTGGGTGATTGACTAATTCAAGGTTCCACTAATTTGTGCAGTTTAGCCGAACGAAAAGGAGGTTTCAGAAAACACAAGTTAAGGTGCGTTTAAACAATTAGTCTGCCTTGAAAGTATGTTTCAAAATATATCTTCAATAACTACCAATGAAATTGTATATATTATAAGTGAACAACTCATGGTATTGCTTTGATCTGCAGTCAGAGTGTGCAACAAAGTGGACTAGATAGGATCCAATACAACAGCTCACTTTGTTGATCTTGGTCATTGCTAGCAGATAGTGAAGATGCACAAGCTCTAGTTCAGGTAGCTATGAAAGTAAGTTACGTGAATCTGGTAGAAATTGTTCTTTACTTACATATGTATGTATTTTAGGTCCCCTTGCAAGCAGGAACTTGTGAAGAAGCCTCATTGGCTTATCAAAGCCGCAAGCTGACTGAAGTCAGTCTCTTAGATTCATATTTAATGTCCATGATTATGAATTGTCAATTGTCAAGAACTCTGTAACTGGACGAAATACATTAATCTTGGAGTGACTCAAACAGGGGACCTTATGATTGGAAGGCACTGGCATATAACTTAAAGTATGAAACCAGCCAATGAGCAACTAGCATCTCAAAGTTAGTTGGTTGTCTTTCATAACCATTTACCATAATATTACTACTAACCAGATTCATACAACAGACAGGCTTGACTCGCAGAATAAGGCAACCAAATAATTGCTAAGCAATAACTCCATATACCCTACATAAGTCAATAACTCCATATACCCTACATAAGTCAATAACTCCATATACCCTACATAAGTCTTAGTGTAACTTTCAACATACTGTATCTGATATAGTTTTAAGTTTATGAAATGTCATTCAGAAATTGGTGGCCATGTTATGATGATCTTTTGATTGTTAAGTGGCCTCAGTGTAATTCAGTAATGAATGTTAATAATTTGTGAAATTTAATGGATTAGTTTTAACATTGTCTAAACGTATTGGTTGATAAGTTTATATCATTTTATCGCTGTCCACAATAGAGCATCACCAAAGTCATTTATGTGTGTGTGTTAAAATGTAGATTATTCCTTCACTGGCTGCATATACAGGGTAGATATATACATATATATTGTGCAATAGCAAACCATTTAGTATTAAGTCTGTTTATATGATAGAGCATTTCAGAAATATATTTGGTTGCCTCATTATGATCTCCTTGAAAGGTTCTGATTTCTGCTTTTGTTGGGAGTATTTTCAGTGTCAACAGTAAACAGCAATTTAGTCTTTATAAATCACATTCCACTCTCATTCATTTCTTTGATAAATGTGTTTACTAAACCTTATGACACTCCGCATTCATTAAATAACTTCTTCTGTGTGTTGAATGTGTTAAATACTGCAGACACATTTTTTGACTGATTAAAGGACCAAGTTCGTATCAATCGGGTTATAAACAAAGACTCAAGCCCAATTTATATTCAAATTGTATTAAAATTCTGCCTAAACAACCTTTCAGAAATTATACAAGCCAGTGTACTTAATGTGTGAATCCAGCAAATGCCAGATATCTGTCTGTTAAATATTCTGTTTTTCCAAATGAAACTAGCACACACAAAGAAAAGAAAAGAAATTTGACCTTTTTTTAACAGTGTTTTTCATTATATTTGAAACAATACTCATTTTACCAAATTGCAGAGCAAACAAGTCTCCAAAAAGAAAAAGAAAAGAAAGAAGTCAATGATCATACACAGGTTATTAAGTTTCTTTTAATTCTAAGGGAGGTAATTCAATCTTGATAAAATGTTTAGCTATTGCAAACAAACAAAAAGAAGAAGAAGAAAAAACAGAAAATAACCTAGCACATAACAGACGTTAAGGGTCTGGACGGGTAAACGCTTGTTTTTCATCTAGATTACACTTTGCTTTTGAAAGAGGTTTTCCGAGCTACTACCCCTCTTGTCACTTTCTGTTGATGACATAACCCCTCACCTCGCCCCACCCAGCATCTCCTTTACTTGCACTGTTCCATTATTCATGGTACCATCCGATTTGAAGACTAATCACCATCCCTTCACTCCCCACCCCCAATCTTCCAACTTTCCTTGACCGCTCAAGCTCCAAAATACATTCTATTTTAAGAAATTAATTAAATTAAGACAGATCTACCCACAACCACTTTTCACTCATGATGTTTACCATTAATTAAATCTGTAATCACACTAAACTCATCACGTATGGTTTGAATAAGTTAGGTTTTGCAAACAAAGGACAAATAGTTATAACATCTATGGTGACAAATTTTTGCAGCTGTAGAACGATCAATGTATAAGTGCATACCGGACCAAGTTACACATGCATATATATGTATATCATCTAGAATTCAACTTACGCATCAAGAATGGGGCAAGTCAAATCAACAATCTGAAAACAGGAAATTTTGCCGCCTGTGAGAGGGCTATACGCACACATCACTCAATACTCACTTGCAGACTGTATTATCGGATTGTAGAAACGTGTTTTGAATAAAGGTTACGACTACTTAACATCAATTCATCCACATTTTTTTGTGAGAAGTTAAGTTCTTTTGAACTTTTGATAAGTTACTAAATAACAGTGCATTTAAACTGGTTTTCAAAGGGATTATAACATTTTGTGAATACAATATTAAAATTATATCTACTTCTTTACATGCTGACCTGTTAATGGGGAAAAGCACAAATAAGTTCAAACACCAACAATGCAAGAAAAGCCAACAAAAGATGTTGGCTTCATTACATTATTATTATCATTTTTTTGTCAAGTTATTTAAACATATTAGAAAATTATTATAAATTAATGGTAGTAAAGTAAGGCACAACATTACCGACACCAGATTTCACAAATAAACAGACTACTTGCACAGAGCTCTACTCCTAAGGAACATATTCTTCATTTAATAACCCTCTCCTCATTGGACTCCTTGTTTATAAGAACGAAACAAATTGCAACTGTTTCATGGATAATTAGTGCAATGCTAGATTAGGGCAGCCGAAGAAAAGGCCAAAGATGAAGGAACAATTGATGATAGAAGTCTCTCTCATGCGTCCTCCAGCATGGAACTCCACCACCATCCTGTCCTGGTGGTTTTTTTTATGTAATAGCATTATTCATATTATTATTAATAATCCAACTGTAGTTGTACAAAGAGGGAACAGAAGCATCCCTTACGAAAAGAAAGGAAGTGTAAATCTGACACTTTAATAATATCTGACACTTCCAACAAGCACATATTAACTATGATAGTGTATGTGATTGTAGCTCAGGAATTATTATTGTAGAGGGTCAGACTACAGGGAGAAGGGGTGTAACCATCACAAAGGGGCAACTATCACTTTCATGGCTATATATGTATTTGTGGGGGCATAAAAGACTCAAAGGTGTAGAAACCTATCTGCTGGTGCATCTTAGGAATTCTGGTGAGGGGAGGGGGTGGGGGGGGGCTGAGATTTGGTTACATTCCACATATCCCATCCCCAATCCACCAGTACACATCAATATTGTTATGACATTTCTATCAAGCGCTACTCTTACAGCAATGCGCAAAGGGCTAGGTCTGAATTCAATCGGCTGTGAAGGTGCAAAAAGATAAAACTACAAGGCACATTTAACATTTTCCACTGGGGAAACAATTACTACTGTAAATATTTTTGGCTGATGCCTAATAGACACTGACAAATTTAGCTCTCTGCATCCTGCGCACAGTGAATTAACCTTAAAAGTCGGGCTTCAGTTGAGGTGAAATCCTTTCTCACGGGTAGCACCAAGGAGGCGTTGCTTCATGATCTCTTCAGAGGTGTACTCTGGTAACTTCAAGTAGTGAACACACGTGTTGACCGAAGGGTAGGTGTGATCATTAGCATCGATTTTGCGAACTATGGTAAGTCTAGGATGGAGATTAGCGAGGCCCCCCGGTGGCAGTGACGAGCACCCTGTCGTAAACTGGAGGAACGATTTGCGTTCATCTCCATTCAAGGAACATAGCACATTAACAAACTTCTGAAACCCAGGGCTGTGTGATAAAAGAGAACAAAACAAATTAGATGCATCTAATCTGAAAAATAACAACAATGAAGAAAGAGGGGATTGAACCATGTGAAGAACACATTTCAGGATACAAAACACAACAAAATTGTTTGCTTTAATCAATTAACTCTCTTTACTGAAATAATAAATTGCTGATTGACAATAAACACAGATGCTGTAAGCCTCTAGACCAAAGTTCCGGGTTCATATAAACTACAGTGTTCCATAATAAACTTTTACCCATTTATCACTTCTGATATTTCAGATCGAAATGCAATTTTATTTTAACTTGAAATGAAAACAGAATACTGAAACTTGAGACTAATTTAAATAAGTGACTGTTACCAATATTTAAAATCAGATAAATAATCTATACTGAATTTTACAAGAAATCCTTTAGCATTTACCTCTCCCTGGTGTAACCAAGTTTTGGTTCAGTGTAGTTCAGAATGTCTTCCCTTGTCCAGTTTGGTGCTTGATCACCGCACATGAGAGTTTGAAGTTCACCGGAACTGAAGCTTTGAAGCTTATCCATGGGAAATACTTCGTTAAACCCACCTGAAAGAGTCACAACAAATTTGCACAAAACATCTTAACAGGAGAGACAAATGCTTTGTTTTTTTCCTCTTTGCAAACGTACACATAGCTGGTACATTACAATATGAATATCAACGATGGAGGTGTGAATTCAGTAACACTTCAGTGATCCTCAAGGAAAAAAAGACATGCAGCAATTTTGTTGAAACTTTATCCATGTGATGTTCAGGAATGAGCATTAAGCTGTTCAGAGATTTACAACTACAATATAACATGTCCATTGGAGCATTAGAGTGTATGCCAGCATTAAACCACTTCATAAAATGCTCTAGAACAGAGATGTTGTCCATCCAAAGGGGAAATGATGTCACTGGGCCCCTCTTTGAAGTATTTTTCCTTACCCCATCTTTCCCTGGACCACAACTGACCATAGGCCCCAAAGGTCTAGTCCCATGGACCCTTCATTTCATCAGACCTGCTGATGGACTAAACCCCCCCCCCAACCCCCCAATTAAACTCACACTCTGAAACTCTCTCAATAGCTGTTCACTGCAGAACTTTGTTCATACAGGTAAGTTTGGGGTGTGCTTAGGCAATAGCCTTCAATCCCTCCTGACACCCCCTTTCCTCAACCCACATACAACAAAAACAGTTCATTATCTCCCTGCAAGAAAATAAGCTCAATTCATAAAACAGAGATAAATATGATGGGAGCAAACATTTTATTGACTAAAGATATGTACCTTTGAAAGCTTCCATCTGTTTCTTGATTCCTGCATGCAGACAGAAATCTGTAACTTGTTTAATGTATTCTTCAGCATTCTCTACGGTCACTGGAATCTCACTGCCATTTGGCTTCAGATTGTGTGTTGTGTAGCCATACACTGATGAAGGTGGGTTGTAACAGAATGTCAAGCTGTAAAAACAAAAAGTCAGCAAAGTCGTGCAGCCACCAAGTCTAACCATCTAATTACGATTAATCACATGGTTTAATACTGTAAGGTCTCCCCGTAGATCTATTTCTTAACATCTTTTACTTTTTGTATTTATTGATTTCTTTTTTTGAGTTTTTTCCAAAAGATTGTTAGAAAACATTCTGTTAGAAGCTTTTTAATACCATCTTCATGACATCTTTTAGAAGAGTTCAATCGTGGATCATGATTTTGTTTGAGGCGGTGAATGTGTCGTGTGTCTCAAACCGTGAAATCTAAATGTGGATTCTGCTTTATACAGAGGGTTCAGAAGTGTAATAGTTGGTAACTTAGTTACACAAGGCACCAGATTTACCTGAATAACAAAATTAAAATTTAAAAGAAACCGACTACAATAATCCCTGGTCTTGGGATGGTATTTTGAACAAAACATTCCAATCATATCTTAAAGCAGTTAAAATCTGAAACAGAAGTGCTGACCAGTGGTAACTTGTCACTTTAGAATACAAAATTGGGGTACAAAATTGTGTCCAAGAATAAAATTTTAAAAAATTCTTTAATGATGCTACTAGTTCAGTAAATTGGTCCTAGTTCCCATGGAACACATGCACTTCTCTAAACAGAATGGATGTGATCTAACCTAAACGACAAAAACTATTCAATTTTCCCCAGTCCATACCTCAAATCTTCCAATCGTATTGGTAGTCCTGATGGATTATCCAGAGCCAAGTTCTGTATTTCGTTCTGTTTGTCTTCCTCCGTCAACCTCTTATCCTTTAGAATCATCTTCTTTCTGTCGACTAAATCCTGTAGTTGTCTCAGAAAGTGTGCCCTGTGTGGGTCTATTAGTTCCAAGTCCTCCCAAGTAAGAATACCATAGAACCAGCCTCTACTCCTCAGCTTTGGAGGATCTTCTGCGTACGCGTCCGATTTACTCTCGCTAGGCTCCAAGCTGAGATCTGATATGAGCTCTGGGATGTCTTCCAGGGATGC
>KN882481.1:81923-92372 GCA_000934455.1 Apostichopus parvimensis | reverse complement strand
TTGTCACCAGTCACACATCATGTTCGACCTCATCGCATCTCCTGTGGATCATTGTTTTTGTAGGTAATACTACATAACGGCCCACAATACCCGTCAGCCCCACTTTTTAAGGTTTTAAGCTCATTATTTGTTCAGAATTTGAATAATAAATTCACTTAAAAAAATGCCCATAATGTTGCACAAAATATCATCTATGGACAACCAATATAGAAAAAAAAACCTTCAACCCCTAACAGACCGGTCAAAATTGCACGAGTAGAGGGAAGTATATGATGAAGAATGTCGGTCAGGGAATTTTCGAAAATTCAGACACAGTTAATTTATTGGTGTACAAATATTAAAACCTCTTATAACGGCTTCTATAAAACTTCGATCTCTTAAAAAAATACCAAAAATATGCTCGAGGGTGGGTGGTCTCCCCCTCCCCCCCCCCCTTGGCTACGCGCCTGCGGTTAGAAATCTTTTAGGAAACAGGTCAAATGGAAAAACATTGAACCCATATCGATGTCGATCATATATATGATTGTACGTACTTACACTCTTACATAAGGGATGTACAGACATTATGATAATAGTCATGAGTGACAACATGCTATACGGTCACAGGTCACAGAAACGACCACGAAGAGTCATTTACCTCATGCAGCATGTGTTGGATGAAGTTTTAGCCACCGCCAAATATGATTTGGATAAATAACCTCATTATTTTCTAATTATAGCGACATAAAAAGACTATGCCACCAAATATTGGGGGGATATGAGATACTATATCCCCCCAACTAAAATATTGGGGGGGGGGCATGTCCCCCGTCCCCCCTGATCGCCGCCCATGCACACAACTACATAACCTTTAACATAAACCACACTAAATGTATTGTAGATTAAAAGTGATCATTGTAATTAATATTCGTTTAAAAACCAAATACATTTACATGTATTGAATTGTAATACCGTTGCTGCCATTGGAACTAGAAGCACGATAGTCAATAAATATACAGTAGGTGTTATGCTGTATATATCGGAACAAGGACAATTCAACATAATGCAACTGAAGCTTACTGCACTATTGACTGAAAGTTCAAGATATATATAGCTGTAAATAATATTTAGTTGGAATGCGCATGTCGAATAGTCTTCTTTACACACAAGCCAATAATACTATAGATGTGCAGCACATTTGTATAAGCTGTTCACCAAATCATAATTCAAATAAAATGATGGCATTAATGGACATCCATACTACTACGGTCATTTCAATAGGGTGTTGGTAACCCCTAAATAGATACCCTGCGTCATTTGCCATCTTGCACTTCATCGAATATATTTTTGCATGTCATTTATACAAACTCGAAATCATGGAGAAGTGTTTCAAAGTTTGTTTGACTGTTTTGACGATTTGGAACTCGTTTGGAACAGAAATGGTAAGTCTTTCTATTGTTTAATATATTTTATATTTTACTCCATTGAATATTTTCTGTTTCGAAAAATAACATAAGTTGCATCAATGTGTTGCTGAGCTAACTCTGTTAATATTAAATTATGTGACAAAGTGAAGAGTTAGCGTCTTCGAAGAAATAGGAAAATATCGATAAAAAAATCCTGATAAATTACAGTTAGAAGGCCTTCAATTTGAAATACTCAGAATTTTTAACTTCGCGAAAAGACAGCAGTGTTTCGATAAAAATAACGAAACGTCTTTAATTAAACCACATATATTGGAATTAAAACAAAAGATTACCTCTAATCGGTTCTTCTATGCTTATATACAGTATTCTTTAAAATTTGCTCACACGTAAAATACTTAGAAGAAAAGCTCATTCATACATCTCAAACGTGTTTTCGTTACACACCAATTTTTCAAAGTCAATCAAGTTTCGTGATAAGGCCAGAAAAAAAGTAATCTTTTTTTCAAACTTATGAGTATATCGTTCCCAACATATCCTTTACAGCACATCAGTACTCAAGGTTTCCCTCCAATAGCCAACCCTACCTTTCACAGATCCATACCAACACGTTACAACACTCAATTCATATTAAAAATTAGTGAGCTTAAATTCAAATGTAGATCATTCTAGCTCATAAATGTATACTCCATAATATTGGCTACGAGTACGATAACTAAAAACAAGAAATTCATTTATTTCAGCGATAACTAAACACTATACAATAACTTTAAAAAAAAAGGTTCTTCTTGTTAAAAATCAAATCATGAGATTCCCTTTTGAATCAGAGCGATATTCGGTAAGCTTTGTATGGTTAAATGTGTTCAATGTTTTCTTTATATTTGTTATAATGCCTTGTTTTTATTTTTCGATATAAACTACATACGAATAACTTGGTTTTCATCTGCATGAAGGCAACTTCCTTTGTCAGCTCTGTTATTTTGATATGATTTCCGAACAGACATTTTATTGCTCGTCTTTGTCCAAGTTATCCTGATGAATACATTAAAGCAACATATGCGTTAACTTATCTAAAACAAAACAATTTCTATGTGATAATCCAATCACAAAGATGCTTAATTGGGTAACTACGGTGAACAAAACCATAATGACAAGGTACATCCTTTAAATTAGAAATCTATAACTTGAAACTGTTGTTCAGGTTTAATCAAATTAGAAGAAATGCTCAGTTGTACGTTTGATTATATTGTTTGAACTATCATCCAAACACGAAAGTTTCAGATATAAATTTCTAAAGAGCACCTAAATATTTACTTCCTTTACATGCTCATAGAGATCTCTTTAATAGATATCGTTATATGTGTGCCAAAGTTTGAAAAAACAGTCTTCAACAAAAATAAAGGTAGTTTGAAATGTATTTTGAAGATATTATATTATTCAAGGAAACAAAGTTGAATAACAATAAATCCAACTGGTGTACACGTCAATCTAATTTAAAACTAATTTATGGAAACTTCAATTATTGCTGAAATTAGAAAACTTAGGTTACACGGATTTATCTCAGAACGAATTATCAAAGATAAAAGACTTCCACAAAGCCAGAAAAAGTCACAAATGTTATTTTTCAGGCAGTACGTTCTGGTTTTAAATTGCTTACATTGAAGCATGGTATGATACGCGATCATGAAAATGTCTCCGGCGGTTTAAGTGGCTAGCTTCTAATTGTTCTCTCTTTTTGTGTTTCTGATTTCCTTCAGTTACGCTATATATTGTAAGAGATTCCCAAGAAATATAATCCCAATCTTCCGTTATTTTAAATATGAAGGATATTAGAGCAGAACAAATGTAAGACATGTTCCTTATTTTATTTGAAATGATGAAGTTTGTAAAGAAAAACTCGGTCGATTTTTTTTTAAGGTGACAGTTGAATGAGGTTGATTTCCTCAATGATTATGTCGAGAAGTAATATAATTTGACCAAAGGTTACTCCTTGATACCGACTCATACTTAATGTCGTATCACAATGCCAAGATAAGAGGGAAATTAAAAGGAAAAAAGAAGATTTTGATTGTGAATGGGAAACTTAATTGAGATATATTTAGATATCGTTAGCTAACTAAAACAGTAACAGAAAATGTGCACATCCCTTAATATGCTCATATGGCATTCAAAACATATATTTAAGAAACATTAAAATAACTTTTCGTTTAACGTACTTTTATGAACATTGAGCTGCTTTTACTTCTTTTTTATTCTTGTGAGTTAAAATGAAACACCTATTAATTATTGTATTGTTTTTTCTAATGTGTGCGACTTGTTTTACTGTGTATTTCTAATTAACGTGTCGCTCTATTATAATAAAATGTGCAACTACGTTGACGTCTAGTAAGCATCAGCGATTAAGTGATAATAATTACAACTAATATTATTGTGAGAGTATTGTTTAAAATTAATACTGTTATTACACGATCTGTAATTTGAATAAACTAGAAGATTAAAAGGATTGAAAGTCTCTTTCCAATGGAAAAGACGTTATAAAATCATACTCAAAATAAAATCGTAGTAAGATGTTTCATCAGTCTTTGTGTAATCAATCCAGACTAAAAATAAGACAAAAACAAAAGCTGCATAAATGCCTTATTAAATAAAGACAATTGCACGAAGGAATTGTATTTTTTTCTTCCATTTAATCAGTTTTTTTTAACATTATAGCTCCAAATTTAGGCTGTATTCTGGACATAGTGCGACAGGCAAATCTAAAATTTCACCCGATCATACGAATAACACTAAAGGCCGATATTACTAGCGGAATAAATCAGTGCAGATGCAGAGAACGTTTCTATAACTTTTAAAACTAAACTGATTCTTATTCTAGTTGATTGTCTTTTAAATATTTATGCTTTTCAATTTATAGCTTTGTCGTTTTTTGTTTGTCTTTCATTATTTACTTAGACATAATCTATAACAGTAAAAAAAAAACAGAGAACAAGTAATACAACATAATTGGAGTGAGAAAATTCTCACCAAATTTAAATTACATTTCATTTTTATTAAAAAAACACCTTTTGACACAATCCAGTTCACCAACATTCTAATGACAATCCAAAGTGATGTTTTCTGTCAAATATTGGAATATTTAAGGCTAGTTCACCATGTAAAGAACTAAATATCTAATGCATATATTAACTAAAACTGTGCGAAATAGTGTATTATGTGTTAACGTATAACCTGGAAATAGACTACTACGAGAAAGACAGATATTTATTCAGATCCTTTAAGTTATCTTTTAATTCTCTAACCACAAATACCGTAGTTTATTTTGATTTCCACACAATGTGTTCATTTAAGTCGCGGCGATCATTTAAACGTTCTTGTAACGTTTAATAGTCTCAATTTGAACACAGTAATTAAATGTAAAACCAACGCGAAGATATTCTCATGCATGTCGTCTTTCATTCTTAATGACCAGACTACTTATAATAGGACCACTGAAAATGTACTCCATCTATAATATGTATGCGATGGGAGTAGTCACCGCTCCCTACCCATACTCTCCCTCTTCGCTGCCCTCAATCACTCGACTTACACCCTCCCTTCGTGATGTGGCTATTCGGTGTAGTATAAAACGTAACGTTTCGTAACATGTAATATAATTCAGTATACAAAGGAAACTCTCTCTATACTTAACAAAAACATCGATGATAGACTTTTACAAATTAAACAACATAAAATACATTACACTGTATTTAAAGGTCTCTTTTCTAACACGTTGCAAAAACTAGAAAGTATTATCATAACATTTATCACTACTCACTGTATGGTAATTATTCGCTTTATATGTTAAAGGATATCTAATTAAATTCCTTTATATCATAATTTGTGGCTATCGTTCGAACGAGCACTGTTTTCAAAGGATCAAACATACTCAGCGTTTGGTTAATAAACACATTTTTTCGTACAGATAAAACAATGCCGTCGAACACCGTCTGTGCTTCCTGAATAACATCATCGACGACAACAAAATCTTTGGCTATATCCCAAACAAATCGCCTTGACCACATCAATCTTTTTGTGGAGATAGTATTATACTGTGCACTTTATTCTGTTGGCAACAGCAAAGTATAAAATGTATATTTTAATTTTTTTCATGACTTTTGGTAAGTGTGATACCATTTCTGTATCCCAGGGCCATATTCTTCTATTATTCATATTGATCTAAAGCTTGTTCTCTGGTTTATTCAGAGAATTGTATAAATTCACTATACTGGAAATGCCATACAATATGTTTTTGTCTTGACAGATAACATCGTCATTTCATAAAATGTGAACTGTCATATGCTCGGCTGTTCTAATATCACGTTATGGAATTTTGGTCATGGATGTCTTGGTCTGAAAGAAAAAAAGATTAAATTCCTCGTTTATTCCTTAACTTCCTCTTTTTCTTTTGTCATTTCTGTTGACATTCTTTATTTCTTGCAATTTTTATCATCATCATGATCATCATGTTATAAAAGATACAATTTTAATGCTAAACGTCGATTCTTCTTACTGTACCACGTAGATTTGTTGAGGTAGCGTTACTAAGGTTGTTTTACATTGTGCATGGTAGATAAGAGTTTGAATGGCGGTGAACCAAAAATGTACAGGAAGAATATTTTTGTCGTCATGTGAGGGTTCAAAACAGGGGCTTCTGTAAAGATTTCACCTATAATGAAATATGGGCCATAATCATATGCAATGATTATGTTATTTGTTTTGCAATATTTTAGTATTCATGACCAGCATGCGTTTTGATGTGAGTAGCCAAATGTCTTCCATCTTAACTTCCCGTCATTGTGGTACAAAATTCCGCCTGTGGGAGACTTGATCAAGTCCAATCTAGTTCGATGTTATTCTCTGTAAAAGGACAACAGATTTCCAATTTGACCCTTTTCACAGTTTGTGTGTGTGTAATACGTGTGAGGATTACTTATATTGTCGGAGCCAATTCCGATTTCTGCTCTTTATCGTCTTGCTGTGATACTTCGATTGTAAGAAGTTTTAGGTCGTTCTATTATGGTATGTGTACCATTTCCGTGAGCAATTTTGGGTCAGCACAGTTCAAACGTAATATCCACAACATTTAGCAAGTTTATCAGAAGAATCATTTTTGTTTTGTTTTCGTTCTATCATTTTTATGAACATAAACTACGAAGTGCAATGCTGTTGGTTCTTTGTCTTTGCAATGGAGCATATTTTATTCCTAGCAATAAGTACAACGATCTATTGCATAAAGTAAGTTCGTGACATTGTTTCCACTTTGAAGAAATTCAACCTTCTATCATCATAACTAACTAGGTCTGCCATAAGAAGGAGCATAAGGCAAGAAAACAAGGAGATAGGAGGAAGAAATTGACATTGTTATCCCGCCTATGACTTATATCTTTCGAACAAACAAATGGATAAACTGATCTAGTGCCAATCAAAACTAGTGTTGCGCCTGTAATCGTTTGTGATATCGGTATCGGCCGATATTTGCAATATCGGCGGCATATTGGTATCAGTAGGATTTAGCCTCATTGACAATAACGGCAAACCAATATTGAACATTTTTCCCACAACAAAAGCCACTTCTTGTTTCTTGCGGTGATTTATTAGGCTGTTCTAGCTGGTCAAACAAGCATGACACAAGTTCTGAAAAAATACTTACCGATTTAATGATATAACGATCTGTAAGCAGACCAGTCAGGCCACTGAACGTTACGTACATAGCAGTCTTTGTAGCGCTTTAAAGTTAATTTCACCAGTCTATGTGACTATATGTATATAACTACAGTAGTAGCTTACCACACTTACTTGCACAGTGCTTCTAAGTCCTCAGCTGAGAATAAATGTTATAACATGTGGTCACCCTCTACTGAATTATTCCAAAATTTGTGTATCTTTTAAGAAGCTGCATGGATGCATTTTGTTAGAACATAAGTGACTGTTAAAAAGATCGTATTTCGAGAATCAAGTTTGTGTATCACAATTTGTTTCCGGTTGGTTAACAGCTAATTCTACGACGAGGCACTTGCTAATTTTGGCTAGGCTTAGTTGTCAGTATAGCCGGCAAATGGTAGGATATAATTTTTACGGAAGCTAAAAATAAATAAATAAAATATTGTGGTTTTGGTTCTGTTAATCACTAAGAGTAGTGAAAGTTCTTAGCTAGGATACGCTTATGTCTTTCTATATGAAGTCAGTTTTACTCGATGTCATCTTTTAAAAAATTTTGCTAAGAAATTCGTGGCTCTATGTGATGATAATTTGTTAAAGACTTGCAGCTTAAATTGTGAACGTAGTGGGTCAAACAGAGTAAAGAATCGTTCAGCAGAAGTGACAGGAAGAATGGACTTGTGTTTCTCCAAGAACAAAATGCTAGCACACAGTTTCTTGCATATCATCTTGTTGGGGACTATGATCATTCAGTTAAAAAGAGGTTAGGGTTAGTGTTATAGAATAGGCACAAGAGATTTATCAATTGGTTACTGTTTGTGAGTTGTGCAATATAATATTTTACGATAGCCGATGATAATTCTGATACTTTATGTATTAAAGTATGACTTAAAGTGCGATTTGACATTCATTCTGGCTTTTAAAAAATATCGGTATCGGTATAGGGCCGATATTGAGATTGAAATATTGGATATCGACCAGGTCCGATATTGGCGATATCGGCACAATACTAGAAAGAATGATTTCAAATAGAAGCTTAGCTGAGCTTCTACAGCGCTGCTACAATTGTTTAGTTAGTAAGATATACAAATCTAAGGCTATGAACTTACCTTAAAAGTTAAATGACACCTCTCAAAACTCAGAGTTTCATTGTACATGGTAAGTATCAAGACACGGTAATCTTAGTCCAACAAGAATAGCTGGGACGATATTAATGATCCCTACGTGTTATTAAGGACTGTTAAACACAAATGCGTTACAACTCATGTCTGAAATGTTCTAATGTCAAAATATAACTTGAACAAAGAACATCTGTCTGCATTAAGCAACAAAGGTGTTTAAGGAAGCAGCCGGCTATTGCCTTTGTCCTTCACGTACGTATCATGTGCCAGAGTAGCTGTAAAACCGGAAAATGCCAGTAATCTAATGTTTCCTGGAAGAAATTTGTACGATGTAAGTGATCATTGACCCGTAAATTCGATATGGAATATAGACAAAAGAAAAACATCTTTAAAGTGGTGATCCGGAGAATTTACCAAAGTATAAATCGACTTTAGTCTTAAACTAACGTATTTTAGACCAGTTTGCGAAAGGTTCTTTCTTTCCCTCAAACTGGTTTTATTAACATTAGATTTAATCTGATCCTGCTTTTTGTTGACTGCAATACTCTCTATGTCTTGTAATGTATTCAGTAAATATCTTTTATTACACAGATAATCGTCAGTACCGAGGGAAGATCTTCAGGTAGGTGTAATATTTATATCATATGATTTATCTTATAATAAGGACTAACCTCTGTAAGTTATGTCACTTATGTATGATAATCGTTAACACCTCAGTTGGACAACTTGAGTGGCTGGAAATGTTAGCCTTTAAATGGTCGGTCTTGACGTTTTGTTTTTCAATCGTGTCACTATTTCCAAATATCTATTTCGAGGTTGATTTCCTCTGAGTAGTATACCTTCGATCTTTTCATATCCTACTTGCTACATGATATTTCTCAGGTACGTTAAAAAAATGGGATTTGCCTGTTTACGTGAGTCTTTTGATCTCACTTGGATATGATTGATAACTACGGAAGCTTGATGAAAAAGAAATTCAAGATACTTGGTCTTTGAATTTCCATTATTGGCTGAAAACTAATCACATATAATGCTTCAAAACAGTTACATCTGAGAATTAAATAACAATTACCTCATTTAATTTTAGTCGTGATATCTTCGACTATATAGTAGTTGAGTAATAGTTGGTATTTAAACTGATGCCTTAATTATCTTAGTAACGAAACCAGCTCTCTTACAATTAGCTAAAGAATGTTATTGTAATAATAATATTCGATTCATGTAGCGCTTTTTATCAGCGATAGGTTTCAAAAAGCTTTACAAACGCGTCCCATGTTCAATGATAACCTGTCCCAGAGACAATCACTCCAGACGGCTGCAGTTATATACTGCGTCCAATGACAAGTTACCTAACATGTACCCATTTAACCCCTGGGTGGAGAGAGGCAATTGAGATAAAGCATCTTAGGCGATATTTTTGTTAGCTAAAATGATTTTTTCAGTCACAATAAAATGATAACTTTGTTTTACTTTCCATCCAGGTTCTTCATACTTTGTTTTTCAACAACCTGCGTATCCGAGAGATTGCAAGGAAGTATCGAATGCATGTTCCTCTACCCACAATACATCTGGAGTGTATCTTATTAAACCAGATGGCCATCCGGAACCGTTTGAGGCTTACTGTGATAATGATCTTGATACTGGCGGATGGACGGTATGGATGATTACTTGGTGTCTCCTTTTCAACTTTAAATATGTTTTTACAAATTTACTTCAATTTTGATTACAGCAATATATAGCGGTGAAATACAAATTCGTTATTTCAAATAGACTCTCGATTTTTTTTATCGAAACGAAAGTTTGAATCAATTATTTTTAATATTGTGAAATTTAAGAACCAGATTGTACTTAGGTACAGTGCAGTTCTTATTCCAAGAAAACTGTAAACATCTAGCCCAAACTACAAACTGAAGTTAGAATAATAAGTTACCATTTCTGTGTAATATTTGTTAGCAACAAATCGCATTGCAGTAGGAAAACAAATAATAATTATTCAATCACGTCCTAGTTAACGCTTAACTTCTTTGATATTCTTTGAAGGTATTACAGCGACGAAGATCGGATTCTGTAAATTTTAGTAGAAGTTGGAAAGACTTCAGAAATGGCTTTGGCTTTCTAGGGAGTGAGTTTTGGATCGGAAATGAGAAAATTGCCTTCTTAACAAATCAAAAGCGGTACCAACTGCGAATGGACTTTGAGAACGTTGCTGGAGAAACTTACTATGTAAC
>KN882481.1:47847-60415 GCA_000934455.1 Apostichopus parvimensis | reverse complement strand
AACTGTGGGAATTGGTTGAAAATGACCGAGATATAAGGATTTGCATAAGAACTGGGGCACGCCCCCTCCTCCAGGCTATACAATACATAAACAATACACGTATATGCAATACACGTGTATACACGCACACGTGCACCGTACCCATTTGAAAATATTTCTTACAGAGGATTGGTTGCGCTATTCCGATAAGAGTCGTATATAGAGAGAGTTTGGCCAACTGGCAATATGTGACGTCATAAGTAAACCATTGGCATCAAAATAGGTCCAGATGTCATTCCAAGTTGCGCGAAATACGAAAAACACCACGTGAAACACTCAGAAAGCAATACCAAGTCTTTGAATCACTGTGCCATTGATGCGTAAGTGAAACACTCAGCATACACTACCAAGTGTTTGAATCACTGTGCCTTTGGTACGTAAGTGAAACACATAGAATGCAACTGGACTACCAAGTGTTTGAATGTGGCACTCAGAATGCGATACACTACAAGTACAACAAATGATGGCAGAAAAAAAATTAGGAAGTCTTGGCTGATAATGGTGAAATATTGTCCATTTGTGTTAAATGCAGGACACAGACACATTCTCGTGGCTGCTTGTCCATCTGTGCAACATTTATAGAGCCTGTACTTCCTTCACGATGAGATATTATGCTGCTCTTTAAGAAAAGCATGACATGTTTGTCCAAGGGTGTCGGGTCTGAATGGGGTATGTATATGGTTTAGTAATTATCCCCTATATGTAATATGGTGAAGCTTTAGTAAGCTAATTACCAAGTACTAGTTTTGAGGCAAACCTGGGAGAGGGAAAAGGGGGATGCCCCCACCCCCTTTTGAGAAATGTGGGTTTCTAGTTGTGTATTTGAAAATTTGCTCAAGTTCTGGGAAAATGTGGGATGAGACATAATCTGCCCCTGACCAAACCCCCATAATCCCACCAGTGGGTTTGTTCGTGTTTTAACCATGCAAAGCTGGTAATGAGCTTTAACAACACCAGCTCCTATTCCTTATTTACAAAGGGGGGGGGGGCACTGTCTCATTTAAGTGTTAATGTATGTGTTGTTGAAAAATTATGAAATGTTTACAAATTGTACACATATGCTGTCACATTGTTGTAACAAGCTAACTGTAATTGTTTTGTACTGGCATTGTCCCTTCAAGAGTATAGTGAGCAGAATTTGACCACAAAATGTCTGCCGTGTCAAGTTCTTTCATACCCCGAAATTGACAATACTTCAATAAGCTAACTGTATCTGTTGTGTAATTATACATCAATTGCCTCTGGATGCTGTTTGCTATGTTCTGAGCCTCTAAACTCAGACAGACCAGGTCCCAGAGAGTAGTGGTATCATGTTTAGGTAATTTTGGTTATTTTTAGGGAGTAAGATTTCTAAGTGCCAAAAATACGTGCACAACTTGGGAGAGGATGTCAAAAGAATAAAAAAAAACAATCAGCATATACCTGAAATGGATTCAAACTCATGAAATAGTTAACTCTGCTTCGCTGCAAAAAGTGTAGATTGCCTGCTGTATCGTTGCTAGTAAAATTTGAAGGTGCGTCAATTACGAAGGTGCGTCAATTATAATGCCTTTACTAATTTACACATTGATCGCTTTGCCAATTGTCATTCAAAATTTATATAATAGGATTAGCCTTTGTTCTATAGCAAGTCACATTAAGTGCTCAAAAGTTTGACATTCTTCTTGGAAACTGAGTGGATTAATGTTATCTGTTGGTGGATTTGAACCACCTGCTGAATAAATTCTGCATCACTTGAACAGATTTTTATTATGGCCAAAAATATTACCAAGAAGAAATCATTACTTAGCCAAAAGTTCACTGGCACCTTGCATATTGAAATAACCTACAAGACTACTAATCATTGGGTCTCTAAACCAACCTTAGGCTAGAGTAGACCTAACGTAATGCCTAGGCCTTTCAATATAAAGACCAACGTTGCACATGAGCGTTTTTTTTCTTGTATTTCTCCCTTGTCCTGTTTTGGTAAGAGTAACGGTTTTACAGAAATGTTATCTTCTAGCTGAACTCGAATAGAATATTGGTTGTTGGTCCTAATCTTCTATGATTATTTCTATTTCATTTGTGAACATGTTAATCGTTACTGTTAGGCTAACGGTTGAGCAGTTAGACCTACGTAAGGCTACCTCTTGGGGCCTAAGCTGCCGTCAGCTACAAACTGCAAAGCATGGCTCATATAATTGTCCCAAACGAAAACAGTTCAAGTTGAGAGAACACATGAAGTCTTCTCTCATTTTACTTACAGGCTTCAAGACCAGGCTGCCGAGTTGCCCTTATCTTCAGGGTAGCCGTTTTCTACAAGCTATTTGCACGTTACATTTCATTTTAACGCGCCATGGCCACAGTACACGCTCTTGGTTCTTAATTGGCTCTTGGAAACGGAAGTGCGTCACAGGTTAACTTATTTGTCGTCAAAACACATTGAAACTAACCCCAGCCGTGCTCGTTGCAATCAAAGGAAGCGACTCAGATTTTGACAGGCATATGAGAAACGAAATACATAACAGTCAAAGAATTAAAGTATACGTAAGGTTATGACATTTATGTTTATCTTCACACCTGAATGCATAGAAAACTAGCTGAAAACCTGTCATTCCACTTGTTGATTTTATGCCTCATCCAAACGAAAAGCACATATCACAGTCGCGGCTAGGCTACATCACGGACGCACAACTAAATCATTAGGCCTACAGTAATAGATCCTACAATTGAATAGAGTAGGCCTACACATATAATGACAATTTATCATCACTGAATTGTTCAGGTTTGCCAATAGTAGTTGTACCAGAGGTCATTGTCTTCAACTTTTCTTTCTAATAGGGTTGTGAATGAAAGGAATGGTTTGCCTGAGAAAGTTGTATTGCAAGTAGTGTGAATGGGTTTAAGAATGCTTTGGACGAGTACATTAAGTATGAATTTTTGTGTCTTCGGTTTAATTTCTCTCCCTCAGAGTCCTTGCTTGGGACTTGATTGTCCCTCCTGATCCTTTTTTCTACTAAACTTAACTATATACTTTAGTGTAGGATTTAGCAATAGTTGGGAGTCTGTGGGCAAACCTTAGACTGATATTGTGGTTGTGAATTTATCAAGAATGTAGTACTAGGCTATGGTAGGTGCAATATATTAAATGGGTCTGTCTAGAAAAAAAAAGCAACAACTGGATTGTGGTGTATTTTGTAGCTTATGTATTTTCCAATAACATCAACTGAGCACAGGGCTGTTGACATCATTCGGTGTTTTATATGCTGACACAAAATAGCCATAATGATAATTATTAATTGATTACTTATTCTTCATACTGCCATTACTAGCCTAACCTGAACAGTGATATTTTAAAATGCAACAAGTCTTTAAGCTTTTCATTAAGAATCCATTCAGCCTGTCCTATTTCGAACATGTGATTGGCAGGTTTCCGGTTAAACTAGCTTATAATAAAGGAGCTGTTCTGTAAAGTAACAACATCACACATATATATGAATACAAACACACCCATATAACAATTTCTGAATATCTTTTCAGCTGCTCAAAGGTACTGGCAAGTAAGTTTGAAAGAGTTCTTTTAATTCCAATCGTCAATGTGGGTGTCAATTAGGGGAATGGAGATTTACTGACACTAATGCAATGAGTTTCTGGGATAAGTACATTATCAATGTGTTAAAAGGTGTATAATACTGCAACCCCCAAACATCCCCTCCCTCACCACTAAATTCGCATTTCATTGGAATGCACATAAAAGTTTTGCTTTTTAATCAAATACCAGTTAACACTGAATTTTCAAAAGGGATCAAGTCTTGCTTTACAACAGTCAAACGAAACTGTGCATTGCCCAGGTTAGGCCTACGCAATATTTTGAACATGTCTTTATCAACATGTGGTGACCTGGCTCTCAAGATAATTCAGTGACCAAGGCTAGCGTCTAGGGTAGTCTTTGCAATAAACATAACTTAGGCTAGGCTACCAGTACTATAATCAGACTTGACCTAGTGATCCCTTGAAATGTAGCCTATATGCCCCTGCTATTTTGATAAATGATAGTGGACTGCATGCAAAATTAATATTAAACCAAGGCAAAGTCTTTACTTTTGAAGAAGACAAAATTATGTCGAACTGACGTTAGCCTTATTAGGCTATCACTAGAAGAAATAAAGCTGTACCATGAATTGACCCATATGCTCGTTTATCGAAGAGAACAACGTTTGAAACGTTTGTCGATATTTCCAATTAAAGAAATGTTTTAAATTCAACAAGTAAACTATTTTCTTAAACATGGTTTTTTATTGTGAGAAAAGGCAAAAGTAGAACGTTGATTTAATCACTTATCCAGCTCCGTCTTCAAACAACTTCACTCGGCGTGTTTGCTGGCTTATTGTGATCCTTTAAGATTGAAAGAAATACCTTCTTTTACTCAGATGGAAACGGTGAGAGATTCATAAGTTATTTCTGTTTAATTGATTTATGTCCTCCTTCTCACTCAGTTGGCGTGATTCCTTCTGCCGTTTGCTTCTCACGCCCCAAAACATCTTCTTCCGTTGCTGACGACAGTTTAACGATAAAAAGGAAATATTTATGATACGATCTATGAAAACGATCTGAAAGATGACTAACATTAAGATGTATTATAAATGATGTGAACTTTGTAACCTATAAGACTATCAAACTGCAAACAGTTGTTTTACCTGCCAGTACATTGGGTTAGTACAGTAGATTAATGAAGCATCTTCTTTCTGGCATAAAGCTTTCAGCCACCCCTATTCATAAATTATAATCATTGTAGCTTCTAACTCACTAAAACTTCTTGAATAAAATGATGCAACATTTACTCAAAGCATTGCAGGAGTTTGGAGATGGGGAACTTTGGGAGGAGATTTGTTTAGTTAGTTATAACAAAATGTGATTACAAAAATAATATACTCCAAGTCAAAGGTCACATTAAAATGTAATTTTGGAGTACTTGCATTGCATTGTTATGGCAGTATGCCATGTATATAATCTGTAGAACTCTGTACGGATCTACTATTCACTTAAGTTTATTTCACATTTGAAATGTTAACAACCGAATGACACCAGTTCTGTAATCTTCATACTCAGCTACGTGTTGTTCACCTCCAACTAACATCTGGGTAGCTCAGTCAGTAGAGCATAGTACTGTACTCCAAAGGTTACAGGATCAAGCTCCTATTGATCCAAATTATTTTTCAACTTTATTTATAATTTCCCAATTAGCTTTCTGTTGTACACTTTTTTAGTTTTTTTTTTTTAATATTTTTTATTCAACAGAATACGAAAAGAGATGAATTTAAATTCCCTGATGATGTTGTGGGAAAATTGATTAGCAATTACAAACTAACTCTGTTGTCTGAAGTACTGAGAATTAAACTTGAAAGATGTAAAAAAAGTTGCACAACGTTTAAAAAAGAGACAAATAAGTAACACTAAAAGGAATCAAAGCTTTTCACAAATGCAACTGACATACATAGATTTGGAACTCTTTGCTTTTGATTTCCTTCTCATATTTCTTTTGTTTGATGCGTCTAGGTCAATCATATTAACAAACAATTGCTATCAGCGATTATTTTCAAATTATCATGAATAAACAACTCACCATCTCTTGAATGGTTTCAGCTTTCTTCAGGTCACCATATGCTGTTTTTAATTTTTTCATTGATGTGGTGATTTTTTTGTTGCAACTTTCAATTCCCTTCTGAATCTTTTACCTTTTTCTTCTGCAATGTTAAAGCATGGGAAAACAATTATGAATAAAAAATCGTCACCAATTATTCTTAGAGCTTTCATGATTAAATCTCTAACCATGTGAAAATGTACAGTAACCATTACGCTAAAAGATCAATGATGTTACTCTAACTCCACGTCTCCACAATGACGGGCTGTTGTTTATGATATAACAAAATCATAGTGTAACAAAGATGATATGGTCCATGTTAATATAACCATTCCATTTCACATCTGATTTTAACTGATTGGAATTTAAACAGTTGTTTCCCAAGTTTAGACTCCTTTGAAAGTTAAGTCATTTATATGGAGGTGATATAAATAGATAATGCTCTAAAATTATTGATATAAAAGTTTGATTTATTGAATATTTATTACTGGATGTGATTTAATGTAGGTGTATTAATGAATTACGGACATAGAAGATTCAAGTATAAGCTGAATGTAAAGTTAACTGAACACTTTTGCGCAACTTCCAGTCCTACTCCAGCAAAACGAATATGTACCTTGTAATATGGTTGTTTCTAATGGAAGTACAGGGGCGTAAATCCTTCCTTTTCAAGAGGAAATGTAGATTCAATTCGGGACCGACTAGACCGGCGCAATTTGTGTCGATTGTGCGATTATGAAATATTATAGTGTATTTTGTTTCGTTTTGTTTTCACATGCAATGATTGAATTGATACGGGAGTCGATTCCACCCACAGAAATTGCCAAATGTGTTTCTATCTTTATATGTCACAATTTGCTATGGCATTCAAAGTCAAGGCCTACGAGAATTCATATATCGAAGAGTGAGTAAACCAGGCACAACCACCAATTTATAGTTTCTCTTTCGCGCAACTTCCATGGGATATCCGGTTCTTTTTCGTGCAACAATAGTCACCTCGGCAGTATGCGGAATACTTCGAAGGTTTGACGTATTGTATCAAGACTTATTTAAACTGTTATCTATATCATCACACAAATATCTACTGATTATCCTCAAAACTTAAAGTACGACATTTTATTTCAAACTGTCGACTTGTATTAAAAGTTTCATTTCTTACCTCCAACGTATCCAAACAGTTTAACATATTTACATAACAATGTGTTTGTTTCTGAAATAATACAAAGAGACAGCTAAACGATTTAGTACTGCCGTGGAATGCATCGCTATAGTTGAAAGTGTATCAATTTTATTTTGTTTATTTAATATGCCGGGCATGTCTGGCATTGGCAAAACAAGTTTCAATTAATTAATACTGTAAATTTCAGACGGTTCACAGAATGTGCGTGAACTACTGCATAGCTACTAACGTTGACTTAACGCCTGTACTGATATGCAATTGCATGAAAATGTACAGTCTGTACACCCTGTTACGAAATTTAATCCAAAGTTTAGGTGGACGTCCGTACTGGGGAGGGATCTTAGGAGAGGGGGCTTAAGAGGGGGCTTAAGGGGAGGAGTGTCCCCTCACTTTTGAGAAAGTTGTGTCTCTGTAAGGGTGTTTAGAAGCAATGATGTTATCATTTTCATTATGTTTAACTTGTTAAGAGAAACGTCTTTATATGCTTAGTAGGCATATCGCTAAAGAGAGAAGCCTTCTGAGAAGCACTTAACGCCGTGCTGTAACATAAAGTAACCTATCCAGTATCATATATGGTAGCTATTTAAATTTCTTTGGTTAACTTTCCTTGCCGTCCCAGTTTTCGTCCCTGAAAATGTTTTGTGTGTGGGAGGGACAGCTTTTCCTCTACCTCCTAAATACCTAAATAATAGAATGGCGTAGGCATGCTGGTACTAATATATTTATTCATGCAAAATCATGACTGCCAGTGTCTCCGTTGGCTGAAAATGTAGGTAGCCAACCCTCGGGCCCCTGAGAAATGGGTGCCACTGTTGAAATGAACCACTTATGGCTACGCCTATAAAGTATCTTTTTCATAGGTCATAACATGCTCCTTTGAATAAATATCTTCTATAAATGAAAAAGATTTTCCTTATCATTTACAGTCATTATTGATGTAATTCTGACGTCAATAAACAACTTATTCAACGCTAAGTGAAACAGCTGACATTTTTTTCAATCAGATGTGAGGATACTCGATTCCGCAAACAGGATGTGACGTAGGCATCATAAAACAAGGAAGTATTGTTCATGTAGAATACCACTGACAAACTGCGAATGTTCCAAACTGTGTTAATTAGATATTTGTACATACATATTGATAGTGTAGAATATATCATACAGTACATTTTACTGTATATAAGATGTATTGTACTAGTTCATGCATGTTATATAGTGCTGATTAGTAGTATCACTTCCTGTCCTTTCGATACTGCTTTAATTTTGCCTTCCAACCAAAAGCGAAGTAACTTAGCTAAAATAATCACTCATAAATGTTTTTAAAAATATCGATAATAGCAGCTTAACCAGAACAAGTAAATCAACATTCCTATTAATTTCATCAGCTAAGTAGCATTGACGTCGTTTGGCACACAACTACAGAACCTTTAACATGAACCAGACTAAATGTATCATAGATTAAAAGTGATCATCGTAATTAATGTTCGTTTTAAAAACCAAATACATTTACATGTATTGAATTGCAATTAGAGGCACGATAGTCAATAAGTATACAGTAGGTGCTATGCTGTATTTATCGAAACAAGGACAATTCAACATAATGCAACTGAAGCTTACTGCACTATTGACTGAAAGTTCAAGATATAAATAGCTGTACAAAATGGTAAGTTGCATTGCGCATGTCGAATAGTCTTCTTTACACACAAGCCAATAAAACTATAGATGTGCAGCACATTTGTATAAGCTGTTCACCAAATCATATTTCAAATAAAATGATGGCAGTAATGGACATCCATACTACTACGGTCATTTCAATAGGGTGTTGGTAACCCCTAAATAGATACCCTGTGTCACTTGCCATCTTGCACTTCATCGAATATATTTTCGCGTGTCATTTATACAAACTCGAAATCATGGAGAAGTGTTTCAACGCTTTCTTGACTGTTTTGACGGTTTGGAGCTCGTTTGGAACAGAAATGGTAAGTGTTTCTTTTATTCAATATACTTTATATATTACTCTATTGAATATCTTCTGTTTCGAAATTAAAATAAGTTGCGTCAATGTGTTATTGAGCTAACTCTGTTGATATTAAATTATGTGACAAAGTGAAGTGTCTTCGAAGAATGAGGATAATATCGATACAAAATCCTGATAAATTTGTTAGAAGGCCTTCAATTTAAAATATTCAGAAATTTTAACTTCGCGAAAGGACAGCAGTGTTTCGAAAAATAACAAATCGTCTTTAATTTAACCACATATATCGGAATAAAAACAAAAGATTACCTCTAATCGGTTCTTCTTTGCTTAAATACAGTATTCTTAAAAATTTGCCCACATATAAAATCCTTAAAAGAAAAGCTAATTCATACATTTCAAACGTGTTTTCGTTACACAAGATTTTTTAAAAGTCAATTAAGTTTCGTAATATGGCCAGGAAAAAGTAATCTCTTTTCAAATTTATGAGTATATCGCTCCCCACATATCTTTTACAGCACGTCAGTTCACAAGGTTTCCCTCCAATAGCCAATCCCACCTTTCACAGATACGTACCAACACGTTACAGCACTCAATTCATATTATGAATTAGTGAGCTTAAATTCACCTGCAGATCATTCTAGTTCATAAATTTATACTCCATAATTTTGGCTACGAGTACGATAACTAAAAAAAAAAAATTCATTTATTTCAGCGATAACTGAAAGTTAAACTTTAATTTTTTTTTTAGATTCATGAGTTAAATTTTCGTCTTGTTAAAAATCTAATCATGAAATTCCCTCTTTATACAGAGCGATATTCGGTACTTTTTGTATCGTTAAATGTTTTCAATCTTGTTTTTCATTTGTTTTAATGCCTTGCTTTTATTTTTCGATATAAACTACATACGAATAACTTGATTTCCATCTGCATAAAGGCAACTTCCTTTTTCAGTTCTGTTCTTTTGATATGATTTCCGAACAGTTATTTCTCGTCTTTGTTCAAGTTATCCTTATATATACATTAAAGCAACATCTGCGTTAACTAATCAAAACCAAAATATTTCTATATGATAATCCAATCACAAAGATGCTTAATTAACTTCCATTTCAAATAGTGAACAGCTGGGTAACTACAGTGAACAAAACTATCAAGACAAGGTACATCCTTTAAATTAGATATCTATTACTTGAAAGGGTGGTTCAGGTTTAATCAAATTTGAAGAAATGCTCATTTTTACGTTTGATTATATTGTTGCAAACTACCATCAAAACGTGACATTTTCAGATTTAAATTTCTAAAGAGCACCTAAATATTTACTTCCTTCACATGTTCATAGAGATCTCTTTAAAAGATATTGTTATATGTGTGCCAAAGTTTAAACAAACAGTCTGCAACAAAAAATAATGGTACTTTGAAATGTATTTTGAAAATATAATATTAAGATCACGATTCTTGTACATGTACATATTCATGGAAACAAAGATTGTATAACAATAAATCCAATTGGTGTATACGTCAATCTAATTTAAAACTAATTTATGGAAACTAAAAAAAGTGAAATGTACAAAATTAATGCTGATAAAAGAAAACTTAGGTTACACGGATTTATTTCAGAACGAATTATCAAAGCTAAAAGATTTCCACAAAACTAGAAGAAACTAATAAATGCTATTTTGCAGGCACTGTGTTGTGGTTTTAAATTGCTTATACGAAAGAATGGTATGATATACGCGATCATGAAAATGTCTCCGGCGATTTGGGTGGCTAGCTTCCATTTTTGCTCTCTTTTCGTGTTTCTCATTTCCTTCAGTTATGCTATATATTGTTAGATATTCCTATGGAATTTAATCCCAACACTCCGTTATTTTAAATATGATGGATATTAGAGCAGAACAAATGTAAGACATGTTTATTATTTTTATTTAAAATGATAAAGTTTTTAAAGAAAAAACTCAGTCACAAGCCTTTTAAAGTGACAGTTAAATAATATTGATTTCCTCAATTATTTTTTCGAGAAGTAATATAACTTGACTAAAGGTAACTCCTTGATACCGACTCAGAGTTTAATGTCGTTTTACAATGCCAAGATAAGAGGTAAACCAAAAGAAAGAAATACTATTTTTTATTGTGAATGGGAAACTTAATTGATATATTTTTAAATATCGTTAGCTAAATAAAAAAGTAACAGAATATGTGCACAACCCTAAATATGCTCATATGGCATGCAATTAATTAATTTAAGAAACAATAAAATAACTTTTCGTTTAAGTTACTTTTATGAACATTATGCTGTTTTTACTTCTGTTTTGATTCTTGTGAGATTAAATGAAACACCTATAAATTATCGTATTGTTTGTCGAATGTTTGCGACTTGTTTAACTGTATTTCTAATTAACGTGTCGCGCTATTATAATACAATGTGCCACGACGTTGACGTCTAGTAAGCATTATCGGTTTAGTGATAATAATGACAACTAATATTATTGTAAGAGAATTGTTTAAAATTGATACTGTTACTACACGATCTGCAATTTGAATAAACTAGAAGATTAAAAGGATTGAAAGTCTCTTTCCAATGGAGAAGACGTTATAAAATCATACTCAAATTAAAATCGTAGTGAGATGTTTCATTAGTCTTTGGATAATCAATCCAGACAAAATATAAGACAAAGAAAACGCTGTTTAAATGCCTCATCAAATATAGACAATTGCACGGAGGAATTGTATTTTTTTCCTCCATTTAATTAGTTTTGTTACATTATAGCTTCCAATTTAGGCTGCATTCTAGACATAGTGCGACAGGCAAATCTAACATTTCAACCGATCATACGATAAACACTAAAGGCCATATTACTAGCGGAATAACTCAGTGCAGATGTAAAGAACGTTTCTAAAACTGTAAAACTAAACTGATCATTATTCTGGTGGATAATCTCTTAAATATTAATACTTTTAAATTTATACCTTTTTTGTTCTATGTTTGTCTTTCTTTTCTTTTTTACTTTAGACATAATCTATAACAGTAAACAAAGCAGAGAACAAGTAATACAACATAATTGGAGTGAGAAAAGTCTCACCAAAAATGTAATTAATTTTATTTTTATTGAAAAAATATGTCCCATACTGGAATATTAATGGCAAGTTCACCGTGTAAAGAATTAAATATGTTATGCATAAATTAACTACAACTCTGCGAACTAGTTTATTAGGTCTGAACAGATATTCTGGAAGTAACTACTACGAGAAAGACAGATATTCATAATCCTTTAAGTTATCTGTTAATTCTCTAATCACAAATACCGTAGTTTACTTTGATTTTCACACAAGATGCTCCATAAAGTTGTGACGATCATATAACTTCCTTGTAACGTTTGATAGTCTTAATTTGAATACAGTAATTAAATGTAAAATCAACTCCAAGATATTCTCATGTATGTCGTCGTTCATATTAATGACCAGATTTCTTATAATGGGACCACTGACAATGTACTTCATCTATAACATGTATGCGATTGGAGTAGTCACCAATTCCCACCCACACTATCCCTCTTCGCGGTCCTCCATCATCACCTACCCATCCGATTCACACCCTCCCTTCGTGATACAATGTGACTGGTGGTTGTAGTAAAAAAAACTTAACGTTTCGTTTGTCGTTTTACAGTAACATAAATATAAATATAAATTAATACAAAAGGAAACTCTCCCTATGATAAAAAAAACATAGATGATAGCCTTTTACAAATTAAACAAC
>KN882481.1:0-10917 GCA_000934455.1 Apostichopus parvimensis | reverse complement strand
TTTCGGTAGCTCTCCTTCATAACTCATCCATCTTCTACGTAATGTACTACCATTATTTGTATTATACGTACTTTGTTTATTGGTTGATGTTAAATTCAGTTTCCTGGAATTGAATAGAATTACGTAAGCTAGGCCTATGTAGGTAGCAATATGACATATTGTTCATACAGGATTTTTTTCACGTCCATATATATGACTATATTCTTGCGTTTTGGAATTGACGAAACATCTCAAAAAATACAATGAATATGTAATTGTGTAGTGTGTTTTGTTACATTTTTCTCGAATTTGACCTATTATATCAGACGTTTGTTTTATTATCTACCTACATTTTTCTCGATATTACGCCTTTATGCCAAATTGAAAACTTGTGTGTCCATTTTCGACCATTGGTATCAAAAATTCTGTTTTGATATAAGAAGTCAAAATGACCAGGGAGCAATTGAGAAAATAGCCCGCAACATACACACAGGGCTTTTTGGGAACAATGGTAGTTTTGGATATCTCTAATTTATTTTTGGATATCTCTAATTCATTCCCGATATCTCTAATTCATTTCCAGATATCAATAATTTTAACATATTTGAGATATCCAAAATTTAATTAATGATATCAAGAATTCGATTTAGAGATATCCAAAATTGAATAAGAGATATCGGGTATGTCATTAGGGGTATTGAATTGGAGATATCAAGAATTCGAGTTAGAGATAGCCAAAATTGAATTAGAGATATCAAGAATTGCATTAGAGATATCAAGAATTCGAATTAGAGATATCAAGAATTCGAATTGTAGCGCTAACAAGAAGAGTTCCATCTAAATCGGCGAATACATGACAGGAAAACGAGGCATATTCACTAGGTACTAGATTGGTCTAGGCTACTAATACTACACTTAGGATTAGGCCTCAGGGGTAACGTTAACTATAGTAATACTAACAGTACTTCGATTCCATTCTACTTATACGTACCAACAGACTGCGTCTGGCAGACTAGCACTGTAGCGGGACTTCCATTCAGTACTTCCATAAATTAAAATCCAATTTGTTTGGATGGACCTGACAATTTCTATAGATTTTGTAACATATCAGTTTTCTGAAACTCAAGAGGGCCAAAAAAGCACATGAAACGTGTTTTAAAAGGCATATTATTCAGATTCTAGCAGCAGTGGCGGGCTTGGGAGCGTGTTATGAATTCGTATAACATGGCAATGTGAGCTTCACATGTTAAACTATTGATGGGCCAAGCATATACATAAATGGTTTTCCTGGCTCCATGCTTTAGCAATTTTCTTGATTTTCTTTCATATCCGTCACATTTCTAGAGTTCCAGCTCATGAAGTTCCTTTGATTTCCGTAAAGGTTCCGTAATTACACTTATATCAAGAAGTTTCTTAAAATAGAACTTAACTCATCGATTTTCCTTACAATCAGAAAATTCTGTGGAAGTACTAATTAGCTAGATTTATTTATTCGCGTTCGTGCAGTTAAAAGGAAAGTCGCGTGTACCGGAAACTAAATTTTGGATATCTCGAATTCGAATTCTTGATATCTCGAATTCAATTCTTGATACCTCCCTTTTAATGTTGGATATCTCTAATACGAATTCTTGATTTTTGAATTCTATTTTGGATATCTCTAATTCGAATTCTTGATATCTCTAAGTCAATTTTGGATATCCCGAATTCCTTTTTTGATATCTCGAATTCAATTCGAGATATCTTAAATAATGTTCCATTTTTTATATCTTTCATTAGTCTTGATATCTTTAAATCAATTTGAGATATCTTAAATGAAATTCAAGATATCGAAAATGCAATTTCTGATATCTTAAATTGAATTCGAGATATCTTAAATAATGTTCCATTTTTTATATCTTTCATTAGTCCTGATATCTTTAAATCAATTTGAGATATCTTAAATAAAATTCAAGATATCGAAAATGCAATTTCTGATATCTTAAATTGAATTGAAGATATCTGAAATACTTGGAGCATTCTTCAATTTAATTCGAGATATTTGAAATTAATTGCAGATATCTCGAATTAAATTTGAGATATCTCGAATTAAATTTGAGATATCTCAAATTATCGTATAAATGTTAACATTGCGTTCCACATGGTCGTTCATAAAGAATATTAAATAAATATATTAGTACGCCGCAGCCTAAGCAAAGTGCTGACCTGCCCCACAAGCCAGGACCAATTATTGTCACTATGAGATGATAGTAAGCTACTGAATTTGTAACTTAATGTGTGTTACAGTTCGTTTTTACTCGTAGAAACGGATGAGTTGCTTTAAACAGTAATGCTTGTTTTTTTTTAAATCGATTGCAAGCGCTCCTAACGCTTATCAAAGAAAACCCAATTAACTCGCAGTGACTGTAGTATCTCCAGGTCTGATCCCGACAAGGCAAGGAGAGGGTGTAGGCCTAGCTGGGGCCGTGTCATTCTGTCATCGGTATATTCCGCCATAGAAAATGTGCTCTTTCCGCCCTAGAAAAAGTGCCATTCCACTGTGTTACCCCGATGGCGGTAAAGCACTTTTGTAGGCCTATATGCACTGTATATTGCTTCGCTTCACACTATCTAGGCCCACAAAATCGGTCATTTAAAGGGTGTGAAGACTCACGCAAAAAGAAACGTCTAATGCCGGTAATCTGACCTAGTTTTGAATGAGGTGTAACATAATTGTTAGACACCACCATCGATCCCAGAAAATACACACATGCTTGCTACCGTCGGTAATTAGACACTAGTGTACAGTCAGTACATAGCCTACAGCTGCGGTCAATACCCACAACACAGTGTATACGATACAGCGATGGACATCTCAGGTCCAGCTAAAGATAACAAGGTATCACGTTTCATTACTGTCTGCACTTTGTAGCGACACGAACAAAACGTCACTTGCAAGCAACAGGAAGTTAACTTAGTCATGATGGCCGCACGCGGTTTTGGGCGAGTCTTCAATGCCTTTAATTTGACAATTAGAATCGGTCTTTTTAATAAACAATCAACCTAAATTAATTTGATTTATTCAACGAACTATTATATATTTGAAGACAGTGTATCGACTCTTATAAACTTACAATTAAAACTATTCAATCAACATGTACATCACAAACTGTGTATCTATTCCCCAATGTTGTCTTAACTACAATTCAGTTTATCCAGCGAACCGTCACATTTGAACACGGTGTACTTATCCTTCCACACAAACCAAAACAAGTTACACCTATACATTCCTGTGTAAAATCCATTCCTAAAATGTACCTTTCCGCTATAGGTTTCGAGCTTTCTGCCATGGCGGAAAGGATCAAAACCTATGGCGGAACGGTATGGAGGTATGTCCCTGTGATGGAATGGCACAGGAACTGGCCTAGCTAGGATATACAGGTTTGCTTCTGCTATGAAATGATGCAATATCAATAGTAAAATATGTATTTCTTAGTAAAGTATGTGGTATGTAGGCCACTCTGCTGCCCTCTATTAGCCACAAGTTAAACTACGAAGTAAAATAATGAACAACGACCACCGAAACCTTAAATATAGACAAGCCAATGTAATTCTACGTCTACACAGTGATGACGACTGCTGTTTATGATATTAACCACTAAACTCCCTAAATACCAAAACCCATAAAAATGACATTAATACTGTACTATTTAGACGGCTTACGGAATGTGCTTGAGTTATTGCATAACTACTACACAAGTTTGACTTCGAGCCTCAACTGATATTAACTTGTAATTTCACAGTCTGTACCTCCGGTACCAAAATTACATTACATTAAGAGCATTTGACTTTGCGTTCGGGTGTTATAAAATGCTAACCATTTGCAAGCAACTTTCAGGGAGGGTGGGGGAAGGGGGGGGGGGTGTCAGGGTCGTGGTCCCTGTGGCTACAGCCTTGTATATATTAAATTAATCAAACATTTACAAATACATACTAGTATGTGAGGGGTAAGTGTATGCATTTATCTTCTTTCTCAGTGATCCAAATGGAGATGTGTTTTTGTTAAAAGACCACAATACGGCATACAATTCCCTGAACTATGACTAAAATTACCAATTACTGAATCAAAGTTAACTTTTAATAGAAATCTCTTTCGATGCTTAGTAAGCATATAGCTAAAGAGAGGAAGACTTCTGATAAGCAATTCACTCCGTGCTATAAAATCAAGTAACCTATCCAGTGTCATATATGCTAGCTATTTAGTTTTCTTTAGCTAATTTCCTTTTTGCCGTCCCAGTTATCGTCCATGAAAATGTTATTTGTGTGGTAGTGGAACTTTCCTTGCACCTAGAGCTACGTCACTGTTAGCGAAATAATATTTTGGCGTAGGAAAGCTGGCTCTCATTTAATTATTCATGCAAAAATATGACTGGCAGTTGTCATCCGTTGGTTAAAACTGCATGTTGGGGACCAACCTTCAGGAACCCTCCTCCCCTTGGGTACCACGGTTAGATAAACCACCTATAGCTACGCATATAAAGTAGCTCTACGCCTCCAAAGAAGCTCTAGCAACCCCTCTTAAACTGAATTATTTTTATGAAAAAAGAGGTTTATATCACTGAAAAATGATATCATCGTACCTTTTCAAAAGTCAAAATAAGCTCCTTAGATTCAATATCTTCTATAATTGACAATGATTTTTTTTAAATATAATTCACAGTCAAATCTATTCAAAGCCCAGTAAAGCCGCTTACATGTTTATTCAATCAGATGTGAGGATACTCGATTCTGCAAACAGGGTGTGACGTAGGCATCCTTAAACAAGGAAGTATTGTTCATATAGCTGGAAAACTTGTTAATTTGATATTTTTACATACACATTGATAGTGTAGACCATACAGTACATTTCACGGTATATAAGATGTATTGTACTAGTTCACGCATGTTATATTGTGCTGATTAGTAGGATCTATTCCTGTCCGTTCGATAATTCTTTAATTTTGTCTTTCAACGTAAAAACGTAGTAACTTTGTTAAAATAATCACTCATAAATGTTTCTTTAAAACATCGATAATAGCAGCTTAACCAGAACTACTTAATCAACATTCCAATACTCATTTCATCGGCTTAGTGGCATTGACGTCGTTTGGCACACAACTACAAATCCCTTTAACATGAACCAAACTAAATGTATTATAGATTTAAAGTGATCGTCGTAATTAATATTCGTTTTAAAAACCAAGTACATTTACATGTATTGAATTACAATACCGTTGCTGTCCTTGTAACTAGAGGCACGATAGTCGATACGTATACAATAGGTGGTATACTGTATTTGGGGAACAAGGACAATTCAACATGATGCAACTGAAGCTAACTGCACTATTGACTGAAATTTCAAGATATAAATAGCTGTACAAAATGGTAAGTTGGATTGCGCATGTCGAATACTCTTCTTTACACACAAGCCAATAATACTATAGATGTGCATCACATTTGTATAAGCTGTTCACCAAATCATATTTCAAATAAAACGATGGCATTAATGGACATCCATACTACTACGGTCATTTCAATAGGGTGTTGGTAACCTCTAAATAGATACCCTGTGTCATTTGCCATCTTGCACTTCATCGAATATATTTTCGCATGTCATTTATACAAACTCGAAATCATGGAGAAGTGTTTCAACGTTTTTTTGACTGTTTTGACGATTTGGAGCTCGTTTGGAACAGAAATGGTAAGTGTTTCTTTTATTCAATATACTTTATATATTACTCTATTGAATATCTTCTGTTTCGAAATTAAAATAAGTTGCGTCAATGTGTTATTGAGCTAACTCTGTTGATATTAAATTATGTGACAAAGTGAAGTGTCTTCAAAGAATGAGGAAAATATCGATAACAAATCCTGATAAATTTCAGTTAGAAGGCCTTCAATTTAAAATATTCAGAAATTTTAACTTCGCGAAAAATAACAAAACGTCTTTAATGTAACCATATATATTGGAATACAAACAAAAGATTACCTCTAATCGGTTCTTCTTTGCTTAAATACTGTATTCTTAAAGATTTGCCCACATATAAAATCCTTAAAAGAAAAGCTAATTCATTCATCTCAAACGTGTTTTCGTTACACACCAATTTTTAAAAGTCAATTAAGTTTCGTAATATGGCCAGGAAAAAGTAATCTCTTTTCAAATTTATGAGTATATCGCTCCCCACATATCTTTGACAGCACGTCAGTTCACAAGGTTTCCCTCCAATAGCCAACCCCGCCTTTCACAGATACATACCAACACGTTACAGCACTCAATTCATATTATGAATTAGTGAGATTAAATACACCTGTAGATCATTCTAGTTCATAAATTTATACTCCATAATTTTGGCTACGAGTACGAAATTCATTTATTTCAGCAATAACTGAAAACTAAACTTTAATTTTTAATTTTGTTTAGATTCATGAGTTAACATTTTCTTCTTGTTAAAAATCCAATCATGAGATTCCCTCTTTATACAGAGCGATATTCGGTACTTGTGTATGGTTAAATGTTTTCAATTTTTTTTCCATTTGTTATAATGACTTGCTTTTATTTTTCGATATAAAGTACATACGAATAACTTGATTTTCATCTGCATAAAGACAACTTCCTTTTTCAGCTCTGTTATTTTGATATGATTTCCGAACAGACATTTTATTTCTTGTCTTTGTTCAAGTTATCCTTATGAATACATTAAAGCAACATCTGCGTTAACTAATCAAAACCAAATCATTTCTATATGATAATCCAATCACAAAGATGATTAATTAACTTCCATTTCAAATAGTCAACAGTTGGGTAACTACAGTGAAAAAAACTATCATGACAAGGTACATCGTTTAAATTAGGTATCTATTACTTGAAAGGGTGGTTCAGGTTTAATCAAATTTGAAGAAATGGTCATTTTTACGTTTGATTATATTGTTGCAAACTATCATCAAAACGTGACATTTTCAGATTTAATTTTCTAAAGAGCACCTAAATATTTACTTCCTTCACATGTTCATAGAGATCTCTTTAATAGATATCGTTATATGTGTGCCAAAGTTTAAACGAACAGTCTGCAACAAAAAATAAAGGTACTTTGAAATGTATTTAGAAAATATAATATTAAGATCACGATTCTTGTACATGTACATATTCAAGGAAACAACGTTGAATAACAATAAATCCAACTGGTCTACACCTCAATCTAATTTAAAACTAATCTATGGAAACTCAAAAAAGTGAAATGTAAAAAATTAATGCTGAAAATAGAAAAATTTAAGGTTACACGGATTTATTTCAGAACGAATAATCAAAGATAAAAGACTAGAAGAAAATAACAAGTGCTATTTTGCAGGCACTGCGTTGTGGTTTAAATTTCTTTAAAAAAAAAGAATGGTATGATATACGCGATCATGAGAATTTCTCCGGCGATTTAAGTGGCTAGCTTCCATTTTGCTCTCTTTTCGTGTTTCTCATTTCCTTCAGTTAGCCTATATATTGTTAGATATTCCTAGGGAATTTAATCCCGACACTCTTTTTTTGTTGTTAAATATGATGGATACTAGAGCAGACTAAGTGTAAGACATGTTCACTAATTTTATTTAAAATGATAAAGTTTGTAAAGAAAAAACTCAGTCACAAGCCTTTTTAAGTGACAGTAAAATAATATTGATTTCCTCAATAATTTTTTTCGAGAAGTAATATAACTTGACTAAAGGTAACTCCTTGATACCGACTCAGAGTTTAATGTCGTTTTACAGTGCCAAGATAAGAGGTAAATTTAAAGGAAGAAATACGATTTTGATTGTGAATGGGAAACTTAATTGAGATATTTTTAATAAAATGTGCCACATCGTTGACGTCTAGTAAGCATTAGCGGTTTAGTGATAATAATGACAACTAATATTATTGTAAGAGCATTGTTTAAAATTGATACTGTTATTACACGATCTGTAATTTGAATGAACTAGAATATTAACAGGATTGAAAGTCTCTTTCCAATGGAGTAGACGTTATAAAATCATACTCAAATTAAATCGTAGTAAGATGTTTCATTAGTCTTTGGGTAATCAATCCAGACAAAATATAAGACAACAAAAAGCTGTTTAAATGCCTTATCAAATATAGACAATTGCACGGAGGAATTGTATTTTTTCCCTTCCATTTAATCAGTTACATTATAGCTTCCAATTTAGGCTGTATTCTAGACATAGTGCGACAGGCAAATCTAACATTTCAACCGATCATACGATAAACACTAAAGGCCATATTACTAGCGGAATAACTCAGTGCAGATGTAAAGAACGTTTCTAAAACTTTATTCTGGTGGATAATCTCTTAAATATTAACACTTTTCAATTTATACCTTTTTTTTGTTCCATGTTTGTCTTTCTTTTCTAATTTACTTTAGACATAATCTACAACAGTAAACAAAGCAAAGACAAGTAATACAACATAATTGGAGTGAGAAAATTCTCACCAAAAATGTAATTAATTTTATTTTTATTGAAAAAATATGTCCCATATTGGAATATTAATGGCAAGTTCACCGTGTAAAGAATTAAATATGTTATGCAAAATTAACTACAACTCTGCGAACTAGTTTATTAGGTCTGAACAGATTCTGGAATAAACTACTACGAGAAAGACAGATATTCATGATCCTTTAAGTTATCTGTTAATTCTCTAATCACAAATACCGTAGTTTACTTTGATTTCCACACAAGGTGTTCCATAAAGTCGTAGCGATCATGTAACTTCCTTGTAACGTTTGATAGTCTTAATTTAAACACAGTAATTAAATGTAAAATCAACGCCAAGATATTCTCATGTATGTCGTCGTTCATATTAATGACCAGATTTCTTATAATGGGACCACTGACAATGTACTTCCTCTATAACATGTATGCGATGGGAGTAGTCACCAATTCCCACCCACACTATCCCTCTTCGCGGTCCTCCATCATCACCTACCCATCCGATTCACACCCTCCCTTCGTGATACAATGTGACTGGTGGTTGTAGTAAAAAAAACTTAACGTTTCGTTTGTCGTTTTACAGTAACATAAATATAAATATAAATTATACAAAAGGAAACTCTCCCTATGAAAAAAAAAAACATAGATGATAGCCTTTTACAAATTAAACAACATAAAATACATTACACTGTATTTAAAGGTCTCTTTTCTAACACGTTGCAAAAAAACTAGAAAGTATTATTATAACATTTATCACTACTCCATGTATGGTAATAATTCGCTTTAAATGTTTATCATATTTTGTTGCTATCGTTCGAACGAGCATTATATTCAGGGAACAAACGGCATGTGATACTCAGCATACGGTGACAATAATCACAATGTTTTAAACAGATACAACAATAATGTCGTACATCTTCTGTGCTTCCTGCATAACATTATCGACGAAAAATAAACTTTGGCTATTTCCCAAACAAATCGTCTTGACCGCTTCAATCTCTTTGTGGAGATAGTATTATACTGTGTACTTTACTTTGTTGGCAGCAGCAAAGTATCAAATGTAGATTTTAATTTTTCATGACTTTAGGTAAGTGTGATACCATTTTCAGTATCCAAGGGCCATATTCTATTAAAAGGATACTAAATCATGCCACAAAGTAACTCTTGGCATGTTAGACGTTTTAAAGCTACTGATACGATGACCCATGTGAAAACATTGTTTTGAAGCATTTTCACAAATTTGATGGAGATAAAAAACATCAGAGAACTGATAAAATTGCAGGAATGATCTAAAACTTGTTTTCTGGTTTATTCAGAGAATTGTATAAATTCACTATACTGGAGATGCTATACAATGTGTTTTTGTCTTGACAGATAACATCGTCATTTCATAAAATTTGAACTGGCATATGCTCGGCTGTTCTAACATGTCTATGTCATTATTATTCGGAATTAACAAACAAGAAAACATGTGTTTGTTAAGCTCCTCCGATCTTTCATACTTTTACAAATTTAAAGCCGAGTATTTGTTCAATTCTTATCCCCTTTGGCAGAGCAATATCACATTATGGAATTTTGGTCATGAATGACTTGGTCTGAAAGAAAAAAGATTAAATGCCTCGTTTTTTCCTTAACTTCCTTTTTTTCCTTTTGTCCTTCTGTTGACATTCTTTATCTCTTGCAATTTTTATCTTCATCATGATCATCATGTTATAAAAGATACAATTTTAATGCAAAACTTATATTCTTCTAACTGTACCACGTAGATTTGTTGAGGTAGCGTTACTTAGGTTGTCTTACATTCGCGGTGCCATAACGTACTTCTACCATGACTTCGAACAGTCAGGCCACTTAACGTTACGTACATAGAAGTCTTTGTAGCGCTTTATAGTAAATTTCACCAGTCTATGTGACTAAATGTATATTACTACAATAGTAGCTTACCACATAAATTGCACAGTGCTTCTGAGTCCTCAGCTGATAATAACATTTATAACACGTAGACACAGCCTACTGAATCATTCCAAAAATTGTGTATCTTTTAAAAAGCTGCAAGGAGTGCATGGGTGCATTTTGTTAGAACATAAGTGACTGTTGAAAAGATTGTATTTTGAGAATCAAGTTTGTGTATCACAATTTGTTTCCGGTTGGTTAACGAATAATTCAAAGACGAGGCACTTCTAATTTTGGCTAGGCTTAGTTGTCAGTATAGCCGGCAAGTGTTAGGATATAATGTTTACGGAAGTTAAAAAAAATAAAGAAAGTATTGTGGTTATGGGTCTGTTAATCACTAAGAGTAGTGAAAGTTCTTAGCTAGGATACGCTAATGTCTTTTCTTCATGAGGTCAGTTTTATTCATAACTCGATGTCATCTTTTGCTAAGAAATTCGTGGCTCAATGTGACGACATTTTGTATAAGACTTGCAGCATAAGTTTTTAGCGTAGTGGTCAAAC
>KN882480.1:193657-205056 GCA_000934455.1 Apostichopus parvimensis | reverse complement strand
CCCCCCCCCCCCCACAATAATAAATTACATACACAAGCAGTACCGAAGTATATTTCAGGTAAATACCCCTTTTCATAGGAGTATGAAACTAATTCAAGTCTTGTGTCAAATACATGATGACAAAGCTTGGTTATTCTACCAGACTTTCTATGTGCATATTGCTGACCTTACAAGCTGTCGAGTTATTTTGTCGTTACAACTCATTTCCTTCTTCAAGCTGTCGTGGAATATTAAAGGCATTCTCTTAGCTAATCTTGTCTCCCCGGATCCCCCCATATTCCCCGATTTAAAAATAAAAGCAATGCCGCCCTCTATTCTAGCGACAACAGATTCATTCCTTTATTGTGGCATTCTCATCTCTAGCTATAAACAGGATTTGGATCTGGGCACTGTTACCGCAAATTCTCAAGTGTCAAATTCCAATCTGTATCTCAGTTCTGCGTACCCTATAGGTCTTCTATGTAATCGTAGTGTGCGTTATGTGCGAGCAACGTTCACGATGATGCTATACATAATAGTTGTACACAGTTTTTCTATTGGCTATGAAACAATGCATTTGTCAGAGTAAGACAAATCTTCCATACGACGGGGGCAAACCATTTTCCCCGATTTTCGCTGGCATGTCGTACGACAGCCAGCTACTGACCGAGGGATCTGCTGCACTTGAAATAATTGCATCGCTTGTGATAAATTGCTCTAATCTATTACGTAACTTTTTTAGTAGATAAATCATAGTAAACTAAGAGTACACACTTTTTTAGTTTTGTTGCTGGCAATCCCCCCAAAAAACCCAAAACAAATAGTGATAAATGGCCCTAGCACAGCTTGGATAGGTCTAATTTACGGTAGCCAGATAGACAGGCGCGGTATGTATTCAATTGTTTCAATGAGCAATGAAAACAACAATATTGATATAATGATTTGCGCTATGAAATGAATTGGGAGGTCATCCGAGAACTTCAGGCTGTGCATTGGTATACATTTCTTCCTTTTTCAGTTAGTTGAGGCTTCATATCATGGGTTCTGTTTCTGTAGTAAGGGTGATTTGATATGGGTAAGATCAGGGACTCCTTGTTAAAGCAGTATTTTGCATTCTTTTCTATGGTTTTTTTCTACCTCACTGATTCCAGGATGCCATAACGACATACATAACTAGCTTATCTATTCAAATCTTACTTCAAATGGTGGCATAAAAGTCGAAATCTTTACAACTTTCAACTTTGTTTTTCTCGAAGATATTTTCCGTTGTGATCCAAATAAACCTCGCCATAATATGAATATTTTAAAGGTACGAACGTCATTGGCCAATACGTAATACAACACCATGCTTGATTTGTGTAGATTGTCTATGGCAGTTGTACCTGGGAGCTGTTAGAGTCCAGCTCGCTGGTTGTACCAAGTTACCAACTCGACGTTTGAATCTATTTGTAGCAACGGCTCATAACTAAACCTGCATCTCTGATTGGTTGGATTCAAACTAGTGGGTTGGGGGAACTGTATGCGATTAATATAAAATGTGGAATTTGCCGGTTAGACACTTTTCTCATTATCTGCAAATGTCCTTAATTACTCGCCAATTAACGCTTTGGGCAGGGAAAAACTTGGCTAATATCTTAGTTTGCTGTTTTGTGAATGATATATGTAATACAGTCTATGGACTTGTCAAAAAATTGGAAAACGGCGACAAAACGAAAAATGCTGCTTAAAGATAAGGCCTTTGTGTGTGGGGGGTGCGGAGTGTATAACCACTTTGCCAAAATGAGGCGGTGGGAGTACCAATCCGAGGGAGGGATAAAGGAGAGCAAACCCAAAAAGATGAATGACCTTCGGCACGGGTAAACTGGACTCCTCCAGCTGCCTTTACTATATTTTACTGCATTACTACAAATATATGGTGGCTTCCACCGCAACTCTCGACCAGGTATGCTGTATTGGCCCCAAATATACCACATCTTTAAATATGGTTACCTTTGGTCAAAGTTTTGAAACTGGTTTTATAACCACCTTCGAGAAAATTTACCTCACTGGGACATTCAGGCATATTTCAATTAGAATGCCTCAGAACAATTTGGAAAGTAAAGACCTCTAGAAACGTTCTTTTTTAAAATCTTCTAGCAATTATAGCATGCTCAATTGGGGCCAATACTACATAGCATACCAATAAAATATCCTTTAACCTACTCTTGATAAACACCATCAAATATGGAAGAAATATTTTGGTTAAAGTATGAATATGGTTACTTTAACATAAAAAAAATGCAAGTGAGAAAGTGGTAAGTTTTCCCTGCTCATTGTTATTGTAGTTGAACTCAATGTATAGAACTGTACAGATGCAATCCTTGTGTTAAAAATAAAAACATGTTACAATACTGACTTACCTTACGTTAGAATAAGCAATAAAAACAAAAGTAAGGCAGTGTTCCCAATACGGAATGCAGGAACATATACCCAAATAAGGCTAGGAGACGCCATGTCTCCGTTGTGGACCTTTCCATGATAAGTACAGCAAACTTTACATCCAAAAGAAACGTTGTCAAAACTTCAAAAGACCCTATAATGACCCCTGCATTTCAAACATCTCCATCTGCCACTATCTCTATCTGCCACTGGGGTTATCATGAGAGCACTGAATGAAACCGTTTTATCACTTCTAGATGCAAGTTAGAGCACCTCTTCAACACTCCATGACATCACAATATATGTTATGTTAAATTGATCTCACAAAATACAAAATAATAACAAGTTATTCTGTGCCAACAATAAATAACCCAAGATCAATGTCACATTAAAATTACTGGTATGACTAAACAAACTACAGTATGTAAACAGATCAGATATTGCTATCATGGAAAGCCAAATGGTGTACAATAAAGTAGTATGCAGTGAAACCAATATTCAATCATTTAGTTCATTAAGATGACATAGTTGTAACTTTGATGACATCAATTATGTAGTTTACATTACACTATGAATGAGCATGCAATTAATACTACAGAAAGGAGTAAGATACATAACGCACTAAATGCAACAATCAATATTTGACACCATTAAAAAGATAAATTCTTATGATACATTGCACTAGCTTAGTGACTTTATTTTACTGAGACACCATGTTTGTTGTTGTCCGTTATGGTACAGTTTGTTCAATTGTCTTAAAGGCTTGTGATATCTACATTCTGGATACTTGTTACTTCCATTGTCCACTCTTGTGGCCTTGATGTATGGTATTTAAACAAGCTGAGGAACTGCTTTGACATCAGCTATTTCAAAATTGTCGGTATCCATATTAACAACATTCACTATGCAAATCCGTAGCTCTCACTGGAGAACAAGAAATATTACAATCATCTTACATAAAGTAGAGAAGCACACGTTTATTAATGAAACAATCGAACACAATCACTTCCAGTTCCAACCCTTATATCTGCTTGCAAAACATCCATCATGCCATGGCACTATGCTGTGCTGTACTGTTCCTCTAAAGGATGTACTGTACATCTGTAATGTGAAATGAAAAGGGAAAAAAAGACATATAAATGGCTTTGTGTGAGGACAAAAGTGTTACAAAGATATACTTGTTGTTGTTGAAGATTGAATTAAAATGATTTTCCAAGATATGCTTCATTTGAGTTTAATTGCAAAAGAGACATTCAGGCGCATAGCCAAGGTAACTGGGTTGGAGCCAGCACAAATGTTATGTTTGTATATTCACTGAGATTGTAACTTGCACTCATTGTAATAACTAAAAATTATTGTTCAAATCTGGAAGAATGTAGACCCCAAAATGATGCCCCTAACATGTTAAACTAGAAATATAGCTCATACTCAAAATTTGCCCAAATTGTCAATTTCTTTGCTGATATGAAACTATATGCACATAACAACCTGATCAGATGACAACTGCAGTATAGGCAGTGAAGAGTAAATATCTTCAAGCAGTGCAAGTATGTACAAATGATGCCACATCATCATGAAACATAAAAAGAAAACATAAGAAAAGAATAAATGTGTAATTTTTGAACACAAACTGCTTCAGACCGGTGGGTAGCACATTCTACAAGATTGGTAAATGTCTTTATATTTCAGAGATAAGGAAAAATACTACTGTTATCATTAACCTGTGGAGTTTGAACATTGGGTCCCTTGCATTTAGAGACCTCTAGTGGCTGTATTAGCACCATATTTAGCACTATATGTATATGTCATTAATATTACATAATACAATAAATGAATAAATGTGTCCAATGTTATAAATCCGGTGAGTCATATACAGTCCTACGGTAGTAGACTGCAGACCTAGTTGAACTGTAGACTTAGTTGCAGCATGGAACAGTTACAGTATGTACATCAACAAATTACCAGTCTCCACTGGGGTACAGCTGCTGGAGGGCATTGCTGCATCAGCCTATGTTGGGGCATAGCCTTTTGATGAGGAACTGGTGTTGTCTTTTTTGGTGGATCTGTTTAGATACCAACCTATCCAGTTTCTTAATTGGGCACACACCTTCAACTGAAAAAGACAAATAATACCGGGATGTTCAAAGTTCATAATATATCAGAATGCATAATGTACACATAGCAGGGATGTGCTCAGGAATATTTGATTTCCGGGCAGATTGTGTGGTAGTATGATCCACACCCTGGGAGAGGGATCTCATGGGTGGGGTATCCCCTTCCCCACTGGAAAAATTTGGCACATGAAGTATGCTTAGGTGGTGCTATTTTTCCTACTTTGTGCCATGTATTCTCCCAGATTTTGGTTATGGTAAAATTTGTTAAATTATCATCAAAAAAGTGCCGGCTGAAAAAGGTTAAAATACTGTTTGTGCTGGGCGACGTTCAGAACTGCTAAGTGCAGCCGCCCGGTGCCGCCCAGTGTGAGCACATCCCTGACATAGTGGATTATGTAACTTCCAACATAAATTACTGAATACCATATTTTGCCCTTTACTAAATAGTAAACAATTCCCCTCAATTTTTGCAACTACTAGTTACAGAACATTGCTATTGGCAGCATAAATTCATCACATCTGCTTTATGATTTACAGTATGTATAGTGTCAACTCTGTAAGGATTCAGGAATGGTTCATTTACTTATCTAGTGCAAGCCTAAACTAGTGATGTGCAACAATTTCTTTTATTTTTTTCTATGTTAGTAGTATACACCTACAGTATTATAACTTATCTACTAATACCTTACATACACTAAATGTCATAACATTATATGGTATTTTATGGGCCACCATTCTAGTTCTCTCACAAATCAGTAGTATCACTTTCCTTTTGTATAATTTTAAGAACTGCATGATCAGATTATGTGTAGAGCTATGAAGCCTATGATGTTGTTATCTTTTGGCGAAAGAGGAGACACTAATTCACGCCTAGTTTGAGTTAAACAGATAAGTCCATTAGAACGATCAATAATGTGTTCGTTCAACCAACACTGAGATTTGAGTAATCCACTAGACAATGTTTCTACTGCCTTGTGCAATATGTGACTTAAATAGTACACACTATCACCATGGTAACTACATAATTGGAACAATAGAGAAGATTATAATGGACCAAGCACACTTTATAGTAGATTAGTATTTTAGCATTACATCTTAGATTGAGTGGATTATAAGATTAATTGCAGAATACTGTACCATGTAACTAAATATCATGGTGTATCCTTTTAATTAAATGTGTTAAATCTTTTCGAACATAAAATGGTGGCATTCACAAATATTTGTGACATTGATTTGTTTATGTTGTCCTTGATTTTCTGATTAAACAACGATGATAGCAAACTATCATGTTATGGATGCAACAATATGTGAACAGTATCCTTCACTAATTCAAGAAAGGAGCCTGTAGAGCTAGTGTAGCTTCTTTCTGAGAAGGCTGATGAGTTTTGACTTCCATTTGGAAAACTTATTTATATAACTTTACACTACAGTAACCAGGATTTTATGCGTACATTTTTTCTTTGCAAGTGAAGAATCATCCACAGCTAAAGTGGCTATGCGGATTGACAAGCAAGTGAAGCCATGTAAAAACCGTAGCCTATGCCTATACGACTTTAAAAAGTAAAATGAACCCAATGCCTTAGTAACTTAATTCGTCTTGGAGTTGCTCAGCAGATTCGAGGTTATTTCACCATTTAAGAACCCATGCTCAGACAAAAAAAGACAAAAATGAAATGGCTACACCAATTAGTAGTCTATAACTGAGAATGACCATGCAGGCAGATATGCAGTAAATTTTCAGACTAATTTATTTGTTGCTAGGAACTCTATAAATGTGCTGGTAAACTAAAGTAGGAAATGAAAACAGTTACTTTATTGAGTATAGTCCCCTGTCTCTCACGTACCTCACTGAATACTAGACCTACAGTTACAAAATAAGTATGCCCAGACGCTTGATCAAAAAATGCTCTTGACAGGAATAACCACCAAATTGAGGTAGGCCTTGCATGGTGCATCATTGTATATATCTGGGCCTGGAGCTAGGCTTTAGTAGTTCTACTTTTGCTACGCTCATGAGAAGTTGCATTTGTTTCAAGTTTTATTTTTTTATTTTCTTGTGGGGAGATCTCCCTACCAATCTATGTCTATATAACACTGATGTTAGCTAAGGCCTATTCATATTTGCAAAGCTACCGAATCATAAACCAGACACATATGATACCGCAGTCTTCCATACTGATAATGCTTACTAGGCGAATATAAGTAGAAAAGGATAAATAACACTTCAAAAAATGTTCGGCCTAGGCTAGGCTACAGTAAGTACAACACCCTGTACTGCAGTAGCATGGACACTGCGAAGTTCGGACACCTAAGCCTTAAAACACCCCACAACTATATCTCATGGTATAAATCACCTGGAAATATACTTGATATGGTTGGGTCATTTTGGAGAGAAAATAACTGTAGCTTCTCACTTTTTTTCGTGCAATATGCTCTTGCTGTAGGTTGTCATGGTGAAATCGTGTATTTCTTAGGGGTGTCCGAACTTCGCAGTGTTCCAACTTTGCAATACTGACTATACTACTACTACTACTACAGTACTAGCCTATGCCTCTCGGTGTATTAGTTGCCTTAGTTTGTCGGCCTAGCTACTCCTAAGTAGGCCTAACATCGATCTATTGAAAAATATAACAAGGAAGCCTAGAGTAGACCAGGGAGTTGTTATGGAACAACTCCCTGAGTAGACCAAACATTTCGGCCGGTAAACAGTATACTGTAGCCTAAATAGTAAATATATAACGTTAGTCGTTAGCATAATTTGCTGCCTATCTTCTCGTATGATCTGCCAGTAAATGCTCTGCGAAGGTAGCATTGGTTATTTTGTCGAGCCCCGATATATGTTCCGGTAGATCGTTTTGGAAACCCAGTCCACGTACGTAGCACCAGCTCAAGTACACTTTTCATGCCTGTAATTCTCTGTCCCTTTTTTGCTCACTGCTTTTGGCATCGGGACCCACAATAAAGCAACCTGTGCCTTCCACCTAATATAACAGCGCGGCGACCTCAATATACACGTTACGTGTGTATGCTAACACTGCATGTAACTGTGCAATACATTACGTATATTAGCATACAGTATCTACACTGTACAGTGGCAGTATATTACATATACCGTATCACGTGACCAAATCAGAAAGTGGAGTAAAGGTGTACCAGCGAAACCTATGAAATTGGCCCGCCCTCTAAGAAATTTCTAGCTGAGAGAATGCCTTTAATGTTTAATACAGGAAATAAATGTAAGCTTCAAAACACAATAACATACCATTTGAGAGAATTTGAGTCTTATCAACTGGAAACGCTTGAGGCATGTGGCACATAACAAAAATCAGAATATCATGATACAAAAGAAAATCAGATTATTTTTGTTATCAAGCTGCGTTTAAGTCGTCATTAGTTGTCGTAGACCAAGTCTGTTTGGGCAAGCATATTTATAAAATACATCGCCTAAGAATACCAGTCGTACGATATTTTGAAATGTTGTTTTTTGTAAAATATTTACCTTTTATCAGAAGTACGACTAGTTGACGGCACCACAGATTATGAAGGCAGGATAGAAATCTTCTTAAACGGTGCTTGGGGAACAATTTGTGATGACAGCTGGGGCAAAGATGAAGCCGACGTAGCGTGTCGACAGCTTGGGTTTACTGCTGGGGAGACAGCAACTAGTTCTGCAAGTTACGGAGAAGGAACTGGTGAAATCTGGTTGAATGATGTTCAATGTATTGGATCCGAAGAACATATCTTGGCTTGTAATAACAGTGGTGTCGGTGTACACAAATGTGGTCATCATGATGATGTTCGAGTGAAATGTGGAAGTGAAGGTAAGATAATTCTAAATTAAGCAGATATTTGAAATATAAATTGAGGTAAGAGTTTACGTTTGGTATGTTATATATGATTGTATCTAATCATGTGACAAAATTACTTCAACATGACTGAACTAGCAATTTCCTAATGTACGATAATGTCACTAAATATTCACAACTTGTTGATGGCAATATTATGCCTTATCATTATGCATCATTATTTACATTCCTTTTTCCTTCCTGAATAATATTTTTGAAGTTTCAAGCCAACACTGATATGAATTTTAACCACCGTGTTAGTAAAATGGCTACGAGAGCACTAACCGAGCAGACAGCGTTCAATAAAATAATGTATACTTATGTAAGATCTAAAAGAGGCCCTTCGGAATAACACCGTTTAAAGGTGTGTGCGTTCGTGGCGACAGACCGGATACGACATATACCCGCATAATATCCCAAAGAGTGGGTCAATATCTTATTAAAGATCGTAATTAAACGAATTAATTATAAACTTACGTTATTATAAGTTAGGTAGGAAATATAGTTGAGGAAAACAATATCTAAAAACACATTTACCCTGTGGTATGTTGTACTGAAAGTGCCTGAAATCAGCGAGCAGTTTTAGTACTAATAGGAGACAAATAAAACCGTTGTTCCATTCTGGTCTAATTTTGCACGTGCTGGCTTGGGATTAAAGTGTCAATGATGAATTTCGTTCTGAATACACAAGGTAGAGACCGTAATCTTCAAATAAATGTTTATATCAGGAAAGATATTCAAGTCAAGACGAACTCAGCATTTTCACTAAAGTTACTATCATGTGACAATCAACAACATCCCCCCGCAAATAAAAAATCACACACACAAGCAGAACCCAAATATATTTTAGTTAAATACCCCTTTTCCCAGGAGTATGAAATTCATTCAAGTCTGGTGTCAAACACATGATGACAGAGCTTGGTCATTCTACCAAACTTTCTGTGTGCATATTGCTGACTTTACAAGCTCTCGAGTTATTGTGTCGTTACAACTCATTCCTTTTTCAAGCTCTCGTGGACAATTAATGTTTAATGCAGGATATAAATGTAAACTTCAAAACACATTATCGTACTATTGGAGAGAATTTGAGTCCTATCAACTGGAAAACGCTTGAGGTAAGTGGCACATATCAAAAATTAGAATATCATGATACCAAAAAAAAAATCAGATTATTTTTGTTATCAAGCTGCATTCAATTCGTCATTAGTTGTCGTAGACCAAGTCTGATTTTGCAAGCATAATTATGAAATACATCGCCTCAGAAAACCAGTCGTACGTATTTTAAAATGTTAGTTTTTTGTAAAATATTTACCTTTTATCAGAAGTACGACTAGTTGACGGCACCACAGATTATGAAGGCAGGATAGAAATCTTCTTAAACGGTGCTTGGGGAACAATTTGTGATGACAGCTGGGGCAAAGATGAAGCCGACGTAGCGTGTCGACAGCTTGGGTTTACTACGGCGGAGGCAGCAACCAGTTCTGCGAGTTACGGAGAAGGAACTGGTGAAATTTGGTTGGATGAAGTTCAATGTATCGGATCCGAAGAACATATTTTGGCTTGTAATGACGATGGTGTCGGTGTACACGACTGTGATCATAGTGAAGATGCTGGAGTAAAATGTGAAACTCCAGGTAAGATCATTCTAAATTTAGCAGATATTTGAAATATAAATTGAGGATAAAGTTTACGTTTGGTATGTTGGATATGATTATATATACCCATGAGACAAAAATACTTCAGCATGACTTAACTAGCAATTTCCACAGGTACGATTATGTCACTAATTATTCACAACTTGTTGATGGCAATATTATGCCTTGTCAGTATTCATCATTAGTTACATTCCTTCTACCTTCCTGAATAATGTTGTTAAATTTTCAATCAAAGACTGATATGAATTTTAACCACCGTGTTAGTAATATGGCTACGAGAGCACACACGGAGCAGACAACGTTAAATATAATAATGTATACTTATGTTAGATCTAAAAGAGGCCCTTCGGATTAACACCGTTTGAAGTGTGTGCATTTGTGGCGACAGACAGGATATAATATAGACCCGCATCATATCCCAAAGAGTGGGTCAAAATCTTATTATAGATTGAAACTTACGAATTAAATATAAACTTACGTTATCATAAGTTAGGTAGGAAATATAGTTGAGGAAAACAGTATCTAGAAAAAATTACTCCTGTGGTATGTTGTACTGGAAGTGCCTCAATTCAGCGAGCAGCTTTAGTACTAATAGGACACAAATATGACCGAAACTCCATTCTGGTCTAATTTTACACGTGCTCGCTTGGGGTTAACGTGTCAATGATTACTTTTGTTCTGAATACACAAGGTAGGGACCGTAATCTTCAAAGAGAAGTCTCCTTTCAGGAAAGATATTCAAGTCAAGACTAATTCTGCTTTTTCACTAAAGTTACTATCATGTGACAATCAACAACAACCCCCTCCCCCCAAATAAAAAATCATACACACAAGCAGTACCCAAGTATATTTCAGTTAAATACCCCCTTTCCTATGAGTATGAAATTCATTTAAGTCTTGTGTCAAATACATGATGAAAAGCTTGGTCATTCTACCAGACTTTCTGTGTGCATATTGCTGACTTTACAAGATGTCGAGTTATTGTGGTTACAACTCATTCCTTCTTCAAGCTGTCTTGGAATATTAATGTTTTATTGCAAGAAATAAATGTAAACTTCAAAACATAGTAACATTCGATATGATAGAATATGAGTCCTATAAACTGGAAAACGCTTGAGGTAAGTGGCACAAAACAAATCAGAATATGATTTTACAAAAGAAGAAATCAGATTATTTTTGTTATCAAGCTGCGTTCAAGTCGTCATTAGTTGTCGTAGACCAAGTTTGTTAGGCAAGCATAATTATTGAATACATCGCCTCAGAAAATCAGTCGTACGTTATTTTGAAATGTTATTTTTGTAAAATATTTACCTTTTATCAGAAGTACGACTAGTTGACGGCACCACAGATTATGAAGGCAGGATAGAAATCTTCTTAAACGGTGCTTG
>KN882480.1:182422-193607 GCA_000934455.1 Apostichopus parvimensis | reverse complement strand
GGCACCACAGATTATGAAGGCAGGATAGAAATCTTCTTAAACGGTGCTTGGGGAACAATTTGTGATGACAGCTGGGGCAAAGATGAAGCCGACGTTGCGTGTCGACAGCTTGGTTTTACTGCGGCGGAGGCAGCAATTAGTTCTGCGAGTTACGGAGAAGGAACTGGTGAAATCTGGTTGGATGATGTACAATGTATCGGATCCGAAGAACATATCTTGGCTTGTAATAACAGTGATGTCGGTGTACACAACTGTGGTCATAGTGAAGATGCTGGAGTAAAATGTGAAATTCCAGGTAAGATCTTTCTAAATTTAGCAGATATTTGAAATATAAATTGAGGTTAAAGTTTACGTTTAATATGTGGGATATGATTATGTCTAATCATGTGACAAATTGAATTCAACATGATTAAACTAGCAATTTTCTAAGGTACGATTATGTCACTTAATATTTGCAACTTGTTGATGGCAATATTATGCCTTGTCAGTATTCATCATTAGTTACATTACTTCTTCCTTCCTGAATTTTTCTTTAAAGTTCCAATCAAACACTGATATGAATTTTAACCACTGTGTTAGTAACATGGCTACGAGAGTACACACGGAGCAGACAACGTTAAATATAATAATGTATACTTATGTAAGATCTGAAAGAGGCCCTTCGGATTAACACCGTTTAAAGGTGTGTACGTTCGTGGCGACAGACCGGATACGACATATACCCGCATTATATCCCAAAGAGTCGGTCAAAATCTTATTATAGATTGTAACTAACGAATTAAGTATAAACTTACGTTATCATAAGTTAGGTAGGAAATATAGTTGAGGAAAACAGTATCTAGAAAAAATTACTCCTGTGGTATGTTGTACTGGAAGTGCCTCAAATCAGCGAACAGCTTAAGTACTAATAGGACACAAATATGACCGTAACTCCATTCTGGTCTAATTTTACACGTGCTGTCATGGGGTTAAAGTGTCAATGATTACTTTCGTTCTGAATACACAAGGTAGAGACCGTACTCTTCACAGAGAAGTTTTATTTCAGGAAAGATATTCAAGCCAAGACTAATTCTGCATTTTCACTAAAGTTACTATCATATGACAATCAACAAGAACCCTCTCCCCCCCCCCCAAAAAATATCTCACATAGAAGCAGCACCCAGATTTATTCCAGTTAAATACCCCCTTTCCTATGAGTATGAAATACATTCAAGTCTTGTGTCAAATTCATGATGACAAAGCTTGGCCATTTTACCAGTTTTTTTGTGTGCATATTGCTGACTTTACAAACAGTCGAGTTATTGTGGTTACAACTCATTCCTTCTTCAAGCTGTAGTGGAATATTAATGTTTACTGAAGGAAATAAATTTAAACTTCAAAACACAATATCATACAATTTGAGAGAATTTGAGTCCTATCTACTGGCAAACGCTTGATGTAAGTGGCACATAACAAAAATCAGAATATCAGTATACAAAAAAAAAATCAGATTATTTTTGTTATCAAGCTGCATTTAGGTCGTCATTAGTTGTCGTAGACCAAGTCTGATTTTGCAAGCATAATTATGAAATACATCGCCTCAGAAAACCAGTCGTACGTATTTTAAAATGTTATTTTTGTAAAATATTTACCTTTTATCAGAAGTACGACTAGTTGACGGCACCACAGATTATGAAGGGAAATCTTCTTAAACGGTGCTTGGGGAACAATTTGTGATGACAGCTGGGGCAAAGATGAAGCCGACGTAGCGTGTCGACAGCTTGGGTTTACTGCGGCGGAGGCAGCAACCAGTTCTGCGAGTTACGGAGAAGGAACTGGTGAAATTTGGTTGGATGATGTACAATGTGTCGGATCTGAAGAACATATTTTGGCTTGTAATAACAGTGGTGTCGGTGTACACGACTGTGATCATAGTGAAGATGCTGGAGTAAAATGTGAAATTCCAGGTCAGATCAATCAATTTTTAGCAGATATTTGAAATATAAATTGAGGTTAGAGTTTACGTTAATTATGTTATATGATTGTATCTAATCATATGACCAAATTACTTCAACATGATTTAACTAGCAATTTCCTAAGGTACGATTATGTCAATAAATATTCGCAACTTGTTGATGGCAATATTATGCCTTGTCAGTATTCATCATTAGTTACGTTCCTTCTTCCTTTCTGAATAATATTGTTAAAGTTTCAATCAAAGACTGTTATGAATTTTAACCACCGTGTTAGTAAAATGGCTACGAGAGCACACACGGGGCAGAAAACGTTAAATATAATCATGTATACCTATGTAAGATCTAAAAGAGGCCCTTCGGATTAACACCGTTTAAAGGTGTGTGCGTTCGTGGCGTCAGACCGGATACGACATTTACCCGCATAATATACCAAAGAGTGGGTCAAAATCTTGTTATATATTGTAACTAAACGATTTAATTATAAACTTACGTTATCATAAGTTAGGTAAGAAATATAGTTGAGGAAAACAGTATCTAGAAAAATTACTCCTGTGGTATGTTGTACTGGAAGTGCCTCAAATCGGCGAACAGATTAAGTGCTAATAGGACACAGATAAAACCGTTGCTTCATACTGGTCTAATTTTACACGTGTTGTCATGGGGTTAAAGTGTCAATAGTGACTTTCGTTCTGAATACACAAGGTAGAGACCGTAAACTTCATAGAGAAGTTTTATTTCAGGAAAGATATTCAAGTCAAGACTAATTCTGTATTTTCACTAAATTTACTATCATGTGACAATCAACCACAATCCCCTCCCTCCAAATAAAAAATCACACACACAAGCAGTACCCAAGTATATTTCAGTTTAATACCCCCTTTCCTATGAGTATAAAATTCTTGTGTCAAATACATGATGACAAAGCTTGTTCATTCTGCCAGACCTTCTGTGTGCATATTGCTGACTTTACAAGCTGTCGAGTTATTGCGTCGTTACAACTCACTACTTCTTCAAGCTGTCGTGGAATATTAATGTTTAATGCAGGAATTAAATGTAAACTTCCAACCACAATAATATACCATCGATAGAATTTGAGTCATATCAACTGGAAAATGCTTGAGGCATGTGGCATATAATAAAAATCAGAATATTTTGTTATCAAGCTGAGTTCAAGTCGCCATTTGTTGTCGTATACCAAGTCTGTTGGGGCAAGCAAATTTATAAAATACATAGCATCAGAAAACCAGTCGTACGTTATTTTGAAATGTTATTTTTATACAATATTTACCTTTTATCAGAAGTACGACTAGTTGACGGCACCACAGATTATGAAGGTAGGATAGAAATCTTCTTAAATGGTGCTTGGGGAACAATTTGTGATGACAGCTGGGGCAAAAATGAAGCCGACGTTGCGTGTCGACAGCTTGGTTTTACTGCGGCGGAGGCACCAACTAGTTCTGCAAGTTACGGAGAAGGAACTGGTGAAATCTGGTTGGATGATGTACAATGTATCGGATCCGAAGACCATATTTCGGCTTGTAATAACAATGGTGTCGGTGTACACAACTGTGGTCATCATGATGATGTTGGAGTGAAATGTGGAAGTGAAAGTAAGATCATTCTAAATTAAGCTGGTATTTGAAATATAAATTGAGGTTAGAGTTTACGTCTGGTATGTTGTATATGATTGTATCTAATCATGTGACAAAATTACTTCAACATGACTTAACTAGCAACTTCTTAAGGTACGATTATGTCACTAAATATTTGCAACTTGTTGATGACAATATTATGCCTTGTCAGTATTCATCATAAGTTACATTCCTTCTACCTTCCTGAATAAGTTTTTGAAAGTTTCAATCAAAGACTGATATGAAATTTAACCATCGTGTAATAAATTGGCTATGAGAGCACACACAGAGCAGACAACGTTAAATATTATAATGTATACTTATGTTAGATCTAAGGGAGGCCCTTCGGATTAACACCGTTTAAAGTGTGTGCGTTCGTGGCGACAGACCGGATACGACATATACCCGCATAATATCCCAAAAAGTGGGTCAAAATCTAAATTTAGATTGTAACTGAAAGAATTAATTATAAAGTTACGTTATCATAAGTTAGGTAGGAAATATAGTTGAGGAAACCAATATCTAAATATATTTACCTTGTGGTATGCTGTACTGGAAGTGCCTGAAATCAGTAAGCAGTTTTAGTGCTAATAGGAGACAAATAAAACTGTTGTTCCGTTCTGGTATAATTTTGCACGTGCTCCCTTGGGATTAAAGTGTCAATGATTACTTTCGTTCTGAATACACAAGGTAGAGACCGTAATCTTCAAAGAGAACTTTTATTTCAGGAAAGATATTCAAGTCAAGACTAATTCTGTATTTTCACTAAATTTACTATCAAGTGACAATCAACAACAACCGCCCACCTCCCTCAAGAAAATCACACACACAAGCAGTACCCAAATATATTTCAGTTATATACCCTCTTTCCTAAGAGTATGAAATTCATTTTTTCAAGTCTTGTATCAAATACCTGATGACAAAGCTCGGTCATTCTACCAGATTTTCTGTGTGCATTCTGCTAACTTTACAAGCTGTCGAGTTATTGTCTCGTTACAACTCATTCATTTTTCAAGCTGTCGTGGAATATTAATGTTTAATGCAGTAAATAATTGTAAGCTTCAAAACACAATAACATACCATTTGAGAGAATTTGAGTCCTATCAACTGGAAAACGCTTAAGATAAGTGGCACATAACAAAAATCAGAATATCATGATACAAAAGAAAAAAATGAGATTATTTGTGTTATCAAGCTGCGTTCAAGTCGTCATTAGCTGTCGTACACCAAGTCTGTTTGTGCAACCATAATTATTTAATACATCTCCTAAGAAAACCAATCGTCCGTTATTTTGAAATGTTATTTTTGTAACATATTTACCCTTTATCAGAAGTACGACTAGTTGACGGAACCACAGATTATGAAGGCAGGATAGAAATCTTCTTAAACGGTGCTTGGGGAACAATTTGTGATGACAGCTGGGGCAAAGATGAAGCCGACGTAGCGTGTCGACAGCTTGGATTTACGTCGTCGGAGGCAGCAACTAGTTCTGCGAGTTATGGAGAAGGAACTGGTCAAATCTGGTTGGATGATGTACAATGTATCGGATCTGAAGAACATATTTTGGCTTGTAATAACAATGGTGTCGGTGGACACGACTGTGGTCATGGTGAAGATGTTGGAGTGAAATGTGGAAGTGAAGGTAAGATTATTTTAAATTAGGCAGATATATGAAATATCAATTGAGGTTAGAGTTTACATTTGGTATGTTATATATGATTGTATCTAATCATGTGACAAAATTACTTCAACATGACTTAACTAGCAATTTCTTAAGGTACGATTATGTCACTAAATATTTGCAACTTGTTGATGGCAATATTATGCCTTGTCAGTTTTCATCATTAGTTACATTCCTTCTTCCTTTCTGAATAATATTGTTAAAGTTTCAATCAAAGACTGATATGAATTTTAACCACCGTGTTAGTAAAATGGCTACGAGAGAACACACGGAGCAGACAACGTTAAATATAACGATGTATACTTATGTAAGATCTAAAAGAGGCTCGGCGGATTTACACCGTTTAAAGTGTGTGCATTCGTTGCGACAGACCGGATACGACATAAACCCGCATTATATCCCAAAGAGTGGGTCAAAATCTTATGATAGATTGTTACTAAACGAATTAATTATCAACTTACGCTATCATAAGTTAGGTAGGAAATATAGATGTGGAAAACAGTATCTAAAAAGTTAACCTGTAGTATGTTGTACTAGAAGTGCCTGAAATCAGCGAGCAGTATTAGTACTAATAGGAGACAAATAAAACGGTCGCTCCATTCTATTCTAATTTTGCACGTGCTCGCTTTAGGTTAAAGTGTCAATGATGACTTTCGTTCTGAATACACAAAGTAAAGACCGTTATCTTCAAAGAGAAGTCTTATTTCAGGAAAGATAGTCAAGTCAAGACTAATTCTGCATTTTCACTAAAGTTACTATCATGTGACGATTAACCACAACCCCTTCTCCCCCCCCCCCTCCAAATAAAGAATCACACACACAAGCAGAAGCCAAGTATATTTCAGTTAAATACCCCCTTTCCTATGAGTATGAAATTCATTCAAGTCTTGTGTCAAATACATGATGACAAAGCTTGGTCATTCTACCAGACTTTCTGTGTGCATATTGCTGAATTTACAAGCTGTCGAGTTATTGTCTCAAAATTAAATAAAACTGTGAGCAAACTGCTTATCCACTAGAGAGCCTGTGTAGGAGAATGTGAAAGTAAGTTGGCCTGACCATTCGATCCTGGCAGGACCTTCTTCAAAGGTTATAAATGACAAATAAAAGTATTAGAAGGAACAAAAACACGCACAGAATACGTACAGGTTAATGAGCATGGTGAACACAAAGAGATAGATGTAAGGGGATTAGTAGACAAGGAATGGAGAGAAGAAAGAAAGAAACCAACAGGGGAAGAGGAGAGGTAGGATATAAACAGTGGAGGGACAAAGAGAGGATTAAGTGAAGGGAATAAACTGGAGAAGGACAAGACAGAAAGGTCTTGAGAAAAAGGGTGGCAGAGAGCTACGAGAAGAGGAGTGAATGGGGGGACAAGGGGAGAAGGAGGGGGGGGGGACATAAGAAAAGTTAGTCATGTCCTTCCTGAATGTTGAGCCCATGAGGTTGAATGGTGCGAAGGCGTTGCATCCACAGCCTCTCTCTGCTGATTCGTACTAGGTCAGGACCGCTACCTAAGGATTCAATCCCCTGTAGGGACATGTCATTAATGGTATGGTTTGGAAGGTTAAAGTGTTCTCCAACTGGGGTCTTAGTCTTCATGGTGTTGACTGTGGATCTGTGACCATAGAATTCTTGAGGGTGGTTTTGGTTTCGCCAACATACTGGATGCCGCAAACTCTACAAGAGATCACATATATGACATTAGTGGTTGTGCAAGTGATGTGACCCTTAGTCTTGTGTGTGAGTTGCATGATGTGGCTGGTGATAGAATTGGATTCAACAAAATGGTGGCTGCAGATGATGCATCTCGAAGTACGATCACATTTGAAAGTACCATGCTGAATTATTGTGTCGTTACAACACATTGCCCAAACTCATTGTGAGTTATTGTGTCGTTACAACTGATTCCTTCTCCAAGCTGTCGTGGAATGTTCATGTTTAATGCAAGAAATATATGTACACTTCAAAACACAATAACATACCATTTGAGAGAATTTGAGTCCTATCAACTGGAAAACGCTTAAAGCAAGTGGCACATAACAAAAATAGGAATATCATTATACAAAAATCAGATTATTTTTGTTATCAAGCTGCGTTCAAGTCGTCGTTAGTTGTCGTAGACCAAATCAGTTTGGGCAAGCATAATTATTAAATGCATCGCCTCAGAAACCCAGTCGTACGTTATTTTGAAATGTTATTTTTGTATAATATTTACCTTTCATCAGAAGTACGACTAGTTGACGGCACCACAGATTTTGAAGGCAGGATAGAAATCTTCTTAAACGGTGCTTGGGGAACAATTTGTGATGACAGCTGGGGCAAAGATGAAGCCGACGTGGCGTGTCGACAGCTTGGGTATAGTGCGGCTTTGGAAGCAGTCTCTTCTGCAAGTTTCGGAGAAGGAACTGGTCTAATCTGGTTGGATGATGTACAATGTATCGGATCCGAAGAACATATATTGGCCTGTAATAACAGTGGTGTCGGTGTACACGACTGTGGTCATAGTGAGGATGCTGGAGTAAAATGTGAAATTCCAGGTAAGATCATTCTAAATTTAGCAGATATTTGAAATATAAATTGAGGTTAAAGTTTACGTTTAGTATTTTAGAAATGATTATATCTAATCATGTGACAAAATTACTTCAACATGATTTAACTAGCAATTTCCTAAGGTACCATTATGTCACTTTGGTATCATTTTCTACTTGCCTGTGATAAACAAAGAATCAGAGCATTCTTGAAGTATTGTGCTAAGATCTTCAGGTTGGATTATGAGAGTATGGTTGATCAGGTCAATGGTAGAGCTAGGCGTGAATTTATCAGACTAAGTAGGAATATTCAAAGAGAAGAAAATCACCCGCTCCATGCAGAACTGAAATCACTGTGTCGACACACTAGCTATAATCTCAGGAATCGTGCATTGACACCAAAATATAGAGTGCAAGTTTTCAGAAACTCGTTTGTATACAGAGCATCTATTTTTATTCAACATGACACTTTAAATGACTTGATTTGATGTAATTTGTATAGTTTCCACAATTTTTATTCCCTAATTGGGTTACTGTTTCCTAACTTTTATACATTTTTGAATGCACATAATATTTGATTTATTTTATTTGATTTATTTGATTTATTATACTCACCATTTTCCTATTTATGAACTGTATTTTATGCAATTTATACTGGAATAAACGAAACGAAACGAAACTAAATATTCGCAACTTGTTGATGGCAATATTATGCCTTGTCAGTATTCATGATAAGTTACATTTCTTCTTTCTTCCTGAATAATTTTGTTAAAGTTTCAATCAAAGACTGATATGAATTTTAACCACTGTGTTAGTAAAATTACTACGAGAGCACAAACGGAGCAGACAACGTTAAATATAATAATGTATACTTATGTAAGATCTAAAAGAGGCCCTTTAGATTAACACCGTATACACTCATAATATCTCAAAGAGTGGGTCAAAATCTTATTATAGATTTAAACTAAACGAATTAAGTACAAACTTACGTTATCATAGGTTAGGTAGGAAATATAGTTGTGGAAAACAATATCTAGAAAATTTACCCTGTGGTATGTTGTACTCGAAGTGCCTGAAATCAGCGAGCAGTTTTAGTACTAATAGGAGACAAATAAAACCGTTTCTCCATCCTATTCTAATTTTGCACGTGCTTGCTTTGGGGTTAAAGTGTCAATGATGACTTTCGTTCTGAATGCACAAGGTAGAGACCTTAATCTCCAAAGAGAAGTTTTATTTCAGGAAAGATATTCAAGTCAAGACTAATTCTGCATTTCACTAAAGCTACTATCATGTGACAATCAACAACAACCCCTTCTCCCCCCCCCCCCTAAAATGACACACACAAGCAGTACCCAAGTATATTTCAGTTAAATACCCCCTTTCCTATGAGTATGAAATTCTTTCAAGTCTTGTGTCAAATCAATAATGACAAAGCTTGGTTATTCTACCAGACTTTCTGTTTGCATATTACAGACTTTACAAGCTGTCGAGTTATTGTGTTGTTACAACTCATTCCTTTTTCAAGCTGTCGTGGAATATTAATGTTTAATGCAGGAAATAAATGTTAACTTAAAAACACAATAACATAACATATGAGAGAATTTGAGTCATATCAACTGGAAAACGCTTGTGGTAAGTGGCACATAATAAAAATCAGAATATCATATACAATAAAAAATCAGATTATTTTTGTTATCAAGCTGCGTTCAGGTCGTCATTAGTTATCATAGACCAAGTCTGTTTGGGCAAGCATAATTATTAAATACATCGCTTAAGAAAACCAGCCGTACGATATTTTGAAATGTTATTTTCGTAAAATACTTACCTTTTATCAGAAGTAAGACTAGTTGACGGCACCACAGATTATGAAGGCAGGATAGAAATCTTCTTAAACGGTGCTTGGGGAACAATATGTGATGACAGCTGGGGCAAAGATGAAGCCGACGTAGCGTGTCGACAGCTTGGGTTTACTGCGGCGGAGGCAGCAACCAGTTCTGTGAGTTACGGAGAAGGAACTGGTGAAATCTGGTTGGATGATGTACAATGTATCGGATCCGAAGAACATATCTTGGCTTGTTATAACAGTGGTGTCGGTGTACACAACTGTGGTCATCATGATGATGTTGGAGTGAAATGTGGAAGTGAAGGTAAGATCATTCTAAATTAAGCAGATATTTGAAATATAAATTGAGGTTAGAGTTTACGTCTGGTATGTTATATATGATTGTATCTAATCATGTGACAAAATGACTTCAACATGACTTTACTATCAATTTCCTAAGGTACGAATATGTAACTAAATATTCGCAACTTGTTGATGTTAATATAATGCCTTGTTAGTATTCATCATTAGTTACATTCCTTCTTCCTTCCTGAATAATATTTTGAAAGTTTCAATCAAAGATTGATACGAATTTTAACCACCGTGTTAGTAAAATGGCTACGAGAGCACACACGGAGCAGACAACGTTAAAGGTATTCTCTCAGCTAATCTTGTCTCCCTGTATTCTCCCCGTATTGCCCGATTTAAAAATAAAAGCAATGCCGCCCTCTGTCCTAGCGACAACAGATTCATTTCTTAATTGCGGCATTCTCATCCTTAGCTATAAACAGGATATGGATCTAGGCACTGTTACCGCAATTTCTCAGGTGTCCGAAATTCCAATCCGTATCTCAGTTCTGCGTACCCTATAGGCCTACTGTGTAATCGTAGTGTGCGTTATGTGCGAGCAACCTCCCCGCTGGTTTGTGCTATAGTTGTACACAATTTTTCTATTGGCTATGAAACAAGGCATTTGTCAGGGTAAAATACATTCTCCATGCGACGGGGGCAAACCCCCTTTTCCTGATTTTCGCTGGCATGTCGTACGACAGCTACAGACCGAGGGATCTGCTGTACTTGAAATAATTGCATGGCTACTTTGTGATAAATTGCTCAAATCCATTACGTTAATTTTTGATAGATAAATAGTAGTAAACTAAGGGTACACACTTTTTTAGTTTTGTTGCTGGCAATCCACAAAAAACACCAAACAAAAGGTGATAAGGCCAAACATTCTGTTGTTTACCTCGGTCTGGAGTTAAACCAATACCTTGATGGCGAACAAATTGTTCTTGGCATTATTAGTAAAACAAATTCTCGACTCAAATTCCTCTACAGGCAAGCTAATTATTTTAATCAAAATGTGAAAAAGACCATCTGTACAGCCCTTGTTCTTTGTCTATTCGATTATTCCATCTCATCTTGGTATGGAGGTATATCTAAGTACCACGCTCGTAGATTACAATGTGCCCAGAACAAAGTTATCAGATTCATTCTGGGTAAAGATTTTTATGATCACATTAACCATGCTGACTTTAAAACTCTTGGTATTTTGAACATCAACA
>KN882480.1:169093-181750 GCA_000934455.1 Apostichopus parvimensis | reverse complement strand
ATCAAATCAAATCAAATCAAATCAAATCAAATCAAATCAAATCAAATCAAATCAAATCAGATCAAATCAAATCAAATCAAATCAAATCAAATCAAATCAAATCAAATCAAATCAAATCAAATCAAATCAAATCAAATCAAATCAAATCAAATCAAATCATAAATGGCCCCAGCACAGTTTGGATAGGTCTAATTTACGGTAGCCAAATATATAGGCGCGGTATGTATTCAATTGTTTTAATTTGAGCAATGAAAACAACAATATTTATAGAATGATTTGCGCTAGGCAATGAATGGGAAGGTCATCCGAGAACTTCAGGATGTGCATTGGTATACATTTCTTCCTTTTTCAGTTAGTTTAGGCTTCATATCATGGGTTATGTTTCTGTAGTAAGGGGTGGTTAGATATGTGTAAGATCAGGGACTCCTTGTTAATTAAAGCAGTATTTTGCTTTCTTTTTTATGGTTTTTCTCAACTTCACTGATTCCACGATGCCATAACGACATACATAACTAGCTTATCTATTCAAATCTTACTTCAAATGGTGGCATAAAAGTCGAAAAATTTACAAATTTCAACTTTGTTTTTCTCGAAGATATTTTCCGTTGGGATCCAAATAAACCTCGCCCATAATATGAATATTTTAAAGGTACGAACGTCGTTGGCCAATACGTAATACAACACTGTGCTTGATTTGTGTAGATTGTCTATGGCAGTTGTACCAGGGAGCTGTTAGAGACCAGCTCGCTGGTTGTACCAAGTTACCAACTCGAAGTTTGAATCTATTTTTTAGCAACTGCTCATAACTAAACCTGCATCTCTGATTGGTTGGATTCAAACTAGTGGGTTTGGGGAACTGTATGCGATTAATATAAAATGTGGAATTTGTCGGTGGACACTTTTCTCATTATCTGCAAATGTCTTTAATCACTCGCCAATTAACGCTTTTGGCAGGGAAAAAACTTGGCTAATATATTAGTTTGCTGTTTTGTGATTGATATATGTAAACAAGTCGATGGACTTGTCAAAAAAGTGGAAAACGGCTTAGAACAATTTGGAAAGTAAAGACCTCTAGGAACGTTCTTTTCTTAAATCTTCTAGCAATTATAGCATGCTAAATTAGGACCAATACTACATAGCCTACCTTTAAAATATCCTGTAACCTACTCTGGATAAACACTATCAAATATGGAAGAATGTTTTGGATAAAGTATGAATATGGTCACTTAAACATAAAAACAATGCAAGTGAGAAGTAAGGCAGTGTTCCCAATACGGAATGCAGGAACATATACCCAAATAAGGCTAGGAGACCCCATGCCTCCGTTGTGGACCTTTCCATGATAAGTATAACAGCTTTACATCCAAAAGAAACTTTGCCAAAACTTCAAAAGACCCTATAATGACCCCTGCATTTCAAACATCTCCATCTGCCACTGGGGTTATCATGAGAGCACTGAATGAAACCGTTTTATCACTACTAGCTGCAAGTTAGAGCACCTCTTCAACACTCCATGACATCACAATATATGTTATGTTAAATTGATCTCACACAATACAAAATAATAACAAGTTATTCTGTGCCAACAATAAATAACCCAAGATCAATGTCACATTAAAATTACTGGTATGACTGAACAAACAACAGTAAGTAAACATATCAGATATTGCTATTATGGAAAGCCAAATGGTGTACAATAAAGTATGCAGTGAAACCAATATTTCATCATTAATTTTATTAATATGACACAGTTGTAACTTTGATGACATCAATTATGTAGTTTACCTTACACTATGAATGAACATGCAATTCAATTCTTAATACTACAGAATGGAGTAAGATACACAACCCACTAAATGCAACAATCAATATTTGACACCATGAAAAAGATAAATTCTTATGATACATTGCACTAGCTTAGTGACTTTATTTTACTGAGACACCATGTTTGTTGTTGTCCGATATGAAACAGTTTGTTCAATTGTCTTGAAGGCTTGTGATAACTACATTCTGGATACTTGTTACTTCCATTGTCCACTCGTGTGTCCTTGATGTATGGTATTTAAACAAGCTGTGGAACTGCTTTGACATCTGCTATTTCAAAATTGTCCGTATCCATGTTTACAACGTTCACTATGCAAATCAGTAGCTCTCAATGGAGAACAAGAAATATGACAATCATCTTACATAAAGTAGAGAAGCACACGTGTATTAATGAAACAATCGAACACAATCACTTCCAGTTCCAACCCTTATATCTGCTTGCAAAACATCCATCATGCCATAACATTTTGCTGTGCTGTACTGCTCCTCTAAAGGATGTACTGTACATCTGTTATGTGAAATGAAAAGGGAAAAAACAGATGTATGGCTTTGTGTGAGGACAAAAGTGTTACAAAGATAAACCTGTTGTTGTTGAAGATTGAATTAAAATGATTTTCCAAGATATGCTTCATTTGATTTTAATTGCAAAAGAGACATTCAGGTTCATAGCCAAGGTAACTGGGTTGGAGCCAGCACAAATGTTATGTTTGTTTATTCACTGAGATTGTAACTTGCACTCATTGTCATAACTACAAATTATTGTTCAAATTTGGGAGAGAGTAGACCCCTAAATGATGCCCCTAACATGTTAAACTAGAAATATAGCTCACACTCAAAATTTGCCAAAAATGTCAAGGTCTTTGCTGATATGAAACTATATGCACATAACAACCTGATCAGATGACAACTGCAGTATAGGCAGTGAAGAGTAAATATCTTCAAGCAGTGCAAATATGTACAAATTGTGCCACATCATTATGAAACATAAAAAGAAAACATAAGAAAAGAATAAATGTGCAAGTTTTGAACACAAACTGCTTAAGACAGGTAGGAAGCACATTCTACAAGCTTGGTAAATGTCTTTATTTTTCAGAAATAAGGAGAAATACTACTGTAATCATTAACCTGTGGAGTTTGAACATTTTTGGGTCCCTCGCATTTACAGACCTCCAGTGGCTGAATTAGCACCATATTTAGCACTATATGTCTATGTCATTAATATTACATAATACAATAAATGAATAAATGTGTCCAATGTTCTAAATCCGGTTAGTCATATACAGTCCTACAGTAGTAGGCTGCAGACCTAGTTGAATTGTAGACTAAGTTGCAGCATGGAATGGTAACAGTATGTACATCAACAAATTACTGGGGTACAGCCGCTGGAGTGCATTGCTGCATCAGCCTCTGTTGGGGCATAGCCTTTGTTGAGGAACTGGTGTTGTCTTTTCTGGTGGATCAGTTATGATACCAACCTCTCGAGTTTCTTAATTGGGCACACACCTTCAACTGAAAAAGACAAATCATACCGGGATGTGCAAAGTTAAACATATATCAGAATGCATACTGTACACATAGCAGGGGGTGCTCATGAATATTTGAGTGCCGGGCAGATTGTGCAGTAGTGTGATCCACACCCTGGGTGAGGGATCTCATGGGTGGGGTACCCCCTCCCCCACTGGAACATTTTTGCACATGAAGTAATGCTTAGGTGGTGCTATTTTTCCTATTCTGTGCCATGTACTCTCCCTGATTTTGGTAATGGTAAAAAAAATTGTAAAATTATCATCAAAAAAGTGCCGGGCGGAAAAGGTTAAAATACTGTTTGTGCTGGGCGGCATTCAGAACTGCTGGGTGCAGCCGCACGGTGCCGCCCAGTGTGAGCACATCCCTGACATAGTGAATTATATAACTTCCAACATAAATTACTGAAAACCACATTTTGCCCTTGACTAAATAGTCAACAATTCACATCAATTTTTGCAAACATAGAACAGCAATTACACTACTAGTTACAGAACTTTGCTATTGGCAGATAAATTCACCACATCTGCTTTATGATTTACAGTATTTATAGTGTCAATTCTGCAAGGATTCAAGAATGGTTCATTTACTAATCTAGTGCAAACCTAAACTAGTGATGTGCAACAATTTATATTATAATTTTTATTTCTATGTTAGTAGTATACACCTGCAGTATTTTTACTACTTTTACCTTACATACACTAAATGTCATAACGTTTGATGTTACAATGACAATGTCCCAGTAGGCTTGTTCATACACTAATATGTCACCAAATTTCATCATGTTCAGGGATGAATAATTGCTTTTAAAAATATAGCTAGACTTTGCTTATTTCCAAGACTAAAAATTACGGAATATTCTACAGGTGTGCCCTGAACAATAAAGTTTTTAAAGACAACATAGAAACATTATATGGTATTTTATGGGCGACCATTCTAGTTCTCTCACAAATCAGTAGTATCACTTTCCTTTTGTATAATTTTTAGAACTGCATTCTATATCATGATGAAATTATCAATTATTGTTAGACGGACTTAACGACCCCCCGGCATGGTGCGTCATGTCCGATGAATTGTGTGACTAAGGGGTCCTTTAAAGCGCACATTTGGTGCGTCATTACAACTACAATATGTGCGTCAGTGTGCGTCAATGTGCCATGCAGGGTCCATCATGGTCAGCAAACGATCGGTCAAAATGTTAATTTGGTGTATGTGAAAGGCATACAATGATGTGTCAAATTCACTATGATGCAGGGGTGCATCAATGTTCAAAATTAAGTCAAAATTAATCTATTCCAGGGGTCTGAGGGTGCGTAATACAATTGCTAGACCTGTGCATTACTGGCATCTGCAATCCTAATAGTCCCTTTATAATCAAAATAGATTAAAACATACTAAGGAGAAACAATAATTCACGCCTATTTTGAGTTACACAGATAAGTCCATTAGATCGATCAATAATGTGTTAGTTCAGCCAACACTGAGATTTCAGTAGTCCACTAGACAATGTTTCTACTGCATTGTGCAATATGTGACTTAAATAGTACACACTATTAACATGGTAACCACATAAGTTATTGGAACAATAGAGAAGAATATAAAGGACCCAGCACACTTTATAGTAGATTAGTATTTTAGCATTACATCTTAGATTGAGTAGATTATAAGACTAATTGCAGAATACTGTACCATGTAACTAAATTTATGGTGTATCCTTTAAATTAAACGTGATAAATTTTGTCGAACATAAAATGGTGGCATTCACAATTATTGGTGACATTGATTTGTTTATGTTGTCCTTGATTTTCTGATTAAACAACGATGATAGCAAACTATCATGTTATGAATGCATCAATATGTGAACATTATCCTTCACTAATTCAACAAAGGAGCCTGTAGAGCTAGTGTTTCTGAGAAGGCTGCTGAGTTTTGACTTCCATTTGGAAAACTTACTTATATCACTGTACACTACAGTAACTAGGAAATGAAGTAGCCGCTACCGTTTTTTAAGCAACTACCAAGTTGGGAGTATTAGGCAATACTCTATTTTGGGATAGAAAGAGTTAAAATTTATGCGTACATTTTTCCTTTGCAAGTGAAGAATCATCCACAGCTAAAGTGACTATGCGGATTTGCAAGCAAGTGAAGCAAAGTAAAAGCCCTAGCCTATGCTTATTAGACTTTAAAAAGTAAAAGAAACCAATGCATTATTAACTTAATTCATCTTGGTGTTGCTCAGCAGATTCGAGGTTATTTCACCATTTAAGAACCCATGCTAAGACAAAAAAAAAGACAAAAATGAAATGGCTACACAAATTAGTAGTCTATAACTGAGAATGACCATGCAGGCAGATATGCAGTAAATTGTCAGACTAATTTATTTTTTTGCAAGGAAGTCTATAATTGTGCTGGTAAACTAAAGTAGGAAATGAAAACAGTCACTTTATGGAGTATAGGCCCCTGTCCCTCACGTACCCCACTGCATACTAGACTTACAGTTACAAAATAATATGCCCAGACGCTTGATCAATAAATGCTCTTGACAGAAATAACCACCAACCTGAGGTAGGCCCTGCATAGTGGATCATTGTATAAATCTGGGTCTGGAGCTAGGTTACAGTAGTTCTACTTTTACTCTGCTCATGAGAAGTTGCATTTGTTTCAAGCTTTATATATTTTTTATTTTCTTGTGGGGAGATCTCCCTTCCAATCCATGTCCATATTACACTGATGTAAGCTAAGGCCTATTCATATTTGCAAAGCTACCGAATCATAAACCAAACACATATGATACCACGTAATTTCATACTGGCAATGCTTACTAGGTTAATATAAGTAGAAAATCATAAATAACACTTCAAAAAATGTTCGGCCTAGGCTAGGCTACAGTAAGTACAACAGCCTGCACTGTAGTAGCATGGACACTGCGAAGTTCGGACACCTAAGCCTTAAAACACCCCAAAACTATATCTCATGGTATAAATCACCTGAAAATAAACTTGAAATGGTTGGGTCATTTTGGAGAGAAAATAACTGTAGCTTCGTTGTTTTTCGTGCAATTGGCTCTTGCTGTAGTTTGTCATGGTGAAATCGTGTATTTCTTAGGGGTGTCCGAACTTCGCAGTGTTCCAGACCTCGCAATACTGACTATACTACTACAGTACTAGTACTACTAGCCTATGCCTCTCGTTGTATTAGTTACCTTAGTTTGTCGGCCTAGCTACTCCTAAGTAGGTTTAGTATCGATATATTGAACAATATAACAAGGAAGACTAGAGTAGGCCAAACACTTCGGCCTGTAAACAGTATACTGTAGCCTAAATAGTAAATATATAACGTTAGTCGTTAGCATAATTTACTGCCTACCTTCTCGTATGATCTGCCAGTAAATGCTCCGCGAAGGTAGCGTTGGTTATTTTGTCGATCCCCGATCTCTGTTCCAGTACATCGTTTTGGAGACCCAGTCCACGTAGCACCAACACAAGTACACTTTTCATGCCTGCAATTTTCTGTCCCTTTTTCGCTCACTGCTTTTGGCATCGGGACCCACAATAAAGCAACCTCTGCCTTCCTCCTAAGCAGCGCGGCGACCGCAAAATACACGTTACGTGTGTTATGCTAACACTGCATGAAACTGTGCAATACATTACGTATATTTACATACAGGATATACACTGTAGAGTGGCAGTATATTACATATACCGTATCACGTGACCAAGTCAGAAAGTGGAGTAACGGTGTAACAGCAAAACCTATGAAATTGGCCCGCCCTCTAAAAAATTTCTAGCTGAGAGAATACCTTTAAATATAATAATGTATACCTATGTAAGATCTAAAAGAAGCCCTTCGGATTAACACCGGTTAACATTAACATTCGGTTTAAAGTGTGTGCGTTCGTGGCGACAGACCGGTTACGAAATATACTCACATAATATCCCAAAGAGTGGGTCAAAATCCTATTATAGATTGTAACTAACGAATTAAGTATAAACTTACGTTATCATAAGTTAGGTAGGAAATATAGTTGAGGAAAACAGTATCTAGAAAAATTACTCCTGTGGTATGTTGTACTGGAAGTGCCTCAAATCGGCGAGCAGCTTTAGTACTAATAGGAGACAAATATGACCGTAACTCCATACTGGTCTAATTTTACACGTGCTCGCTTGGGATTAAAGTGTCAATAATGACTTTCGTTCTGAATACACAAGGTAGGGACCGTAATCTTCAAAGGGAAGTTTTATTTCAGGAAAGATATTCAAGTCAAAACTAATTTTGCATTTTCACTAAAGTTACTATCATGTGACAGTCAACAACCCCCCACCCCCCTCCCCCCCCCAAAAAAAAACACACACACGAGCAGTACCCAAATATATTTCAGTTAAATGCCCCTTTTCCTAGGAGTATGAAATTCATTCAAGTCTTGTGTCAAATACATGATGACAAAGCTGGGTCATTCTACTAGACTTTCTGTGTGCATATTGCTGACTTTACAAGCTGTCGAGTTATTGTGTCGTTACAACTCATTCCTTCTTCAAGCTGTCGTGGAATATTAATGTTTAATGCAAGAAATAAATTTAAAATTCAAAACACAATCACATACCATTTGAGATAATTTGAGTCCTATCAACTGGAAAACGCTTGTGATAAGTGGCACATAATAAAAATCAGAATATCATTATACAATAAAAAAATCAGATTATATTTGTTATCAAGCTGCGTTCAAGTCGTCATTAGTTGTCGTAGACCAAGTCTGTTTTGGCAAGCATAATTATTAAATACATCGCCTCAGAAAACCAGTCGTACGTTATTTTGAAATGTTATCTTTGTAAAATATTTACCTTTTATCAGAAGTACGACTAGTTAATGGCACCACAAATTATGAAGGCAGGATAGAAATATTCTTAAATGGTGCTTGGGGAACAATTTGTGATGACAGCTGGGGCAAAGATGAAGCCGACGTAGCGTGTCGACAGCTTGGGTATAGTGCGGCTGTGGAAGCAGTCTCTTCTGCGAGTTACGGAGAAGGAACTGGTCAAATCTGGTTGGATGATGTACAATGTGACGGATCCGAACATAATGTTTCGTCTTGTGAAAATGGTGGCGAAGGTGTACACGATTGTGGTCATGGTGAAGATGCTGGAGTAAAATGTGAAATTCCAGGTACGATTATTCTAAATTTAGCAGATATTTGAAAATAAATTTAGGTAAGTTTACGTTTAGTATGTTAGATATGATTATATCTAATCATGTGACAAAATTATTTCAACATGACTAAACTAGCAATTTCCTAAGGTACAATTATGTCACTAAATATTCGCAACTTGTTGAAGGCAATATTATGCCTTGTCAGTATTCATCATAAGTTACGTTCCTTCTTCCTTCCTGAATAATATTTTTAAAATTTCAATCAAAGACTGGTATGAATTTTACCCACCGTGTTAGTAAAATGGCTACGAGAGCACACACGGAGCAGACAACGTTAAATATAATAATGTATACTTTTGTAAAATCTAAAAGAGGTTCTTCGGATTAACACCGTTAAAGTGTGTGCGCACGTGGCGACAGAACGGATATAATATATACCCGCATTATATCCCAAAGAGTGGGTCAAAATCCTATTAAAGATTTTTACTAACGAATTAAGTAAAAACTTACGTTATCAAAAGTTTGGTAGGAAATATAGATGAGGAAAACAATATCTAAAAAAAATACCCTCTGATTTGTGTACTGGAAGTGCCTGAAATCAGCGAGCAGTTGTAGTACTCACATGAGATAAAACTGTAACTCCATTCTGGTCTAATTTTGCACGTGCTCGCTTGGGGTTAAAGTGTCAATGATTGCTTTTGTTCTGAATACACAAGGTAGAGACCGTAATCTTCAAAGAGAAGTTTTATTTCAGGAAAGATATTCAAGTCAAGACTAATTATAAATGCTTTTTGACTAAAGTTACTATCATGTGCAATCAAGAACAACCCACCCCCCCCCACCCCAAATAAAACACACACACAAGCAGCACCCAAATATATTTCAGTTAAATACCCCCTTTCCTAGGAGTATGAAATTCATTCAAGTCTTGTGTCAAATACATGATGACAAAGCTTGGTCATTCTAACAGACTTTCTGTGTGCATATTGCCGAGTTTACAAGCTGTCGAGTTATTGTGTCGTTACAACTCATTCCTTCTTCAAGCTGTCGTGGAATATTAATGTTTAATGCAGGAAATAATTGTAAGCTTCAAAACACAATAACATACCATTTGAGAGAATTTGTGTCCTATCAACTTGAAAACGCTTGAGGTAAGTTGCACATAACAAATATCAGAATATCATTATACAAAAAAAATCAGATTATTTTTGTTACCAAGCTGCGTTCAAGTCGTCATTAGTTGTTGTAGACCAAGTTTGTTTGGGCAAGCTTAATTATTAGATACATCGCCTCAGAAAAACAGTCGAACGTTATTTTGAAATGTTATTTTGTTAAATATTTACCTTTTATCAGAAGTACGACTAGTTGACGGCACCACAGATTATGAAGGCAGGATAGAAATCTTCTTTAACGGTGCTTGGGGAACAATTTGTGATGACAGCTGGGGCAAAGATGAAGCCGACGTAGCGTGTCGACAGCTTGGATATAGTGCGGCTGTGGAAGCAGTCTCTTCTGCGAGTTACGGAGAAGGAACTGGTCTAATCTGGTTGGATGATGTACAATGTATCGGATCCGAAGAACATATTCTGGCTTGTAATAACAGTGGTGTGGGTGTACACAACTGTGGAAGTAGTGAATATGCTGGAGTAAAATGTGAAATTCCAGGTAAGATCATTCTTAATTTAACAGATATTTGAAATATAAATTGAGGGTAAAGTTTACGTTAGTATGTTAAATATAATTATATCTAATCATGTGACAAAATTACTTCAACATGACTTAACTAGCAATTTCCTAAGGTACGATTATGTCACTAAATATTCGCAACTTGTTGATGGCAATATTGTGCCTTGTCAGTATTTATCATTAGGAACAATCCTTCTTCAATCCTGAATAATATTGTTAAAGTTTCAATCAAAGACTGATATGAATTTTAACCACCGTGTTAGTAAAATGGCTACTAGAGCACACACCGAGCAGACAACGTTAAATATAATAATGTATACTTTTGTAAGATCTAAAAGAGGCCCTTCGGATTAACACCGTTTAAAGTGTGTGCGTTCGTGGCGACAGAACGGATATAATATATACCCGCATTATATCCCAAAGAGTCGGTCAAAATCTTATTTTAGAATTTAAGTAACGAATTAAGTATAAAATTACGTTATCATAAGTTTGGTAGGAAATATAGTTGAGGAAAACAATATCTAGAAAAATTTTTACCCTGTGGTATGTTGTACTGGAAGTGCCTGAAATCAGCGAGCAGTATTAGTACTAATAGGAGACAAATAAAACCGTAACTCCATTCTGGTCTAATTTTGCACGTGCTCGCTTGGGGTTAAAGTGTCAATGATGACTTTCGTTCTGAATACACAAGGTAGAGACCGTAATCTTCAAAGAGAAGTTTATTTCAGGAAAGATATTCAAGTCAAGACTAATTCTGTTTTTCACTTAAGTTACTATCATGTGACAATCAACAACAACCCCCCCCTCCCCCCACCCCCCAAAAAAAATCACACACAAGCAGCACCCAAGTATATTTCAGTTAAATACCCCCTTTCTTAGGAGTATGAAATTCATTCAAGTCTTGTGTCAAATACATGATTACAAAGCTTGGTCATTCTACCAGACGTCCTGTGTGCATATTGCTGACTTTACAAGCTGTCGAGTTATTGTGTCGTTACAACTCATTCCTTCTTCAAGCTGTCGTGGAATATTAATGTTTAATGCAGGAAATTAATGTAAGCTTCAAAACACAAACATATACCATTTGAGAGAATTTGAGTACTATCAACTGGGAAGCGCTTAAGATAAGTGGCACATAAAAAAAATCTGAATATCATTATACCAAAAAAAAAATCAGATTATTTTTGTTATCAAGCTGCGTTCAAGCCGTCATAAGTTGTTGTAGACCAAGTCTGTTTGGGCTAGCATAATTATTAAATACAACGCATCAGAAAACCAGTCATACGTTATTTTGACATGTTATTTTTGTAAAATATTAACCTTTTGTCAGAAGTACGACTAGTTGACGGCACCACAGATTTTGAAGGCAGGATAGAGATTTTCTTAAACGGTACTTGGGGAACAATTTGTGATGACAGCTGGGGCAAAGATGAAGCCGACGTAGCGTGTCGACAGCTTGGATATAGTGCGGCTTTGGAAGCAGTCTCTTCTGCGAGATACGGAGAAGGAACTGGTGAAATCTGGTTGGATGAGGTACAATGTATCGGATCCGAAGAGAATATTTTGGCTTGTAATAACAATGATGTCGGTGTACACGACTGTGGTCATGGTGAAGATGCTGGAGTGAAATGTGAAATTCCAGGTAAGATCATTCTACATTTAGCAGATATTTGAAATTTAAATTGAGGTAAGAGTTTACGTTTAGTATGTTAAATATTATTGTTTCTAATCATGCAACAAAATGACTTCAACATGACTTAACTAGCAATTTACTAAGGGACGTTTTTGTCACTAAATATTCGCAACTTGTTGATGACAATATTATGCCTTGTCAGTATTCATCATTAGTTACGTTACTTCTTCCTTCCTGAATAACATTGTTAGAGTTTCAATCAAAGACTGATATGAATTTTAACCACCGTGTTAGTAAAGTAGCTACGCGAGCACACACGGAGCAGACAACGTTAAATATAATATGTATACTTATGTAAGATCTAAAAGTGGCACTTTGGATTAACACCGTTTAAAGTGTGTGCGTTCGTGGCGACATACTGGATACCACATATACCCGCATAATATCCCAAAGAGTGGGTCAAAATCTTATGATAGATTGTTACTAAACGAATTCATAATACACTTAAGTTATCATAAGTTATGTAGGAAATATAGTTGAGGAAAACAATATCTAAGAAAATTACCCTGTGGTATGTTGTACTGGAAGTGCCTGAAATCAGCGAGCAGTATTAGTACTAATAGGAGACAAATAAAAACGTAACTCCATTCTGATCTCATTTTGTACATGCTCGCTTAGAGTTAAAGTTTCAATAATGACTTTTGTTCTAAATACACAAGGAAGAGACCTAACTCTTTAAAGAGAAGTTTTATTTCAGGAAAGATATTCAAGTCAAGACTAATTCTGCATTTGCATTTTCACTAAAGTTACTATCATGTGACAATCAACAACAACCCCCCCCCCCC
>KN882480.1:100253-117448 GCA_000934455.1 Apostichopus parvimensis | reverse complement strand
CATTTTTGTATACAAATAATTTTCACACTTCGAGACTCCATATGATTTTTTTTCTTTTAATTTTTTCATCACGCATGGGGCTCTTTCCCTCGAACGCGGTAAAAAAAAAAAACAGGATTTTCAAAAAGGGGGGGGGCCCGGGCCCCCCGGCCCCCCCCCTGGATCCGCCCCTGAATTGAGTCAAAAATTGGTAAAACTGTGAACCAATGTGTGATATTAAGTATATCAAAATGAAAATGCCAGTTGTTTTTGCCATCTTCTGGTACGGATTGTATCCATGTCCGCTTAGAATAAATAAATAAACACTTAATTTTGTAACTTAAGTTGAATCAGAGACTTAACATTGAATTATTTAGTTCACAAAAAAAGTGTTTAAATGGAATATGTACCTTATACTCTGAAAGTGAACGTTGGTGTTCTTCCAACCAATGTCCCATATTTAGTTCGTTGGGGAGCTAACAGTTATTTTATTTTGGCCCAAGCTAGATTTCTGTAAAAAGTACCTTTAAAAAAAGTTGCATGTGCAAAGGGGTTCCTGAGAGTGTGTACACTGTTAAAGTCCAATAGGTATCACTGCTCGAGACCAGTTTACACATATATTATGTTATTGCGTTGTTTCAGGGGTACATACTCATGACTTTGCGATGTACGTGTTAATTTTTCTTGATTCTCTCATATTATAAGACATTTTACATCAAAAGCGTTTATGAAATGGACCTGATCGGTCAGACACTGCCAGACTGGTCACGACCAGACTAAATTCGGATGTCTTTAACTTGGAACTCATGAACAGTTATACAGTGTGCGTGTGTTAAAGACTACGACTGATTGGAATTTTACTAATGTTAGTAATGTCTATGTCAATCGGGAGTGTGCGGTCACCGTGGTTCTCAACTAAGTACGCGGGACTAATTTTACATGTAGCGTATGGCACAGACTTTGTGTATGCGCATATCAGTCGTTCAGTGTGAAGGGGTGAGTGGTAAGAGCATTGGTTGACTATCAGTTGACTATCAAAAACCATGTCACAACGGACCAACGGTTGAATTAAGTCGGGTCGTTACAATCAGGCCGCGCAATGCCCAGCTTAATGCAAACCGAATCAATACTATCATCACGACGTAGAAAACTTTGTTTCTTAGGGATTCATCTCGGTCAAATGGCCTCAACGAGCCTTTAGGGTTGTAAACTCATACGGACTTCGAGTCCCGAAGGTTAGAAAAAACTATATCATGCCATATCAGTTCAGTAAGGTTGCGTGCAGCCGGCCTCATCTGTATTTAATGGATGGAATTTACTGATTTAAGAACCCTACAACTCTTGTTTATTTACCGTGACGTTTTGTCACTTTAGCTTTTTGTTCGCTGGAATAGAAAAAGCTATTGATGTGACACAATGTTATGATAGGTGAACTTGACTGTTTAATTCTAGCAAAGATCACTGGGCATAGGGACAAGCCGTCGAAAAATCAAAGAAGTAGAAACATATAAAGAAATATGTAAACATTACACCGCTTCCGCTGCTTCACCAACTGGACCCCCCACGGGAGCATTTAATTACACTCCATTGAAATTGAATTCCTATGTAAAATGATTTCAACGCGTACGCGTAGTACGGCCGTTATTTTAAAACTGTATTGTTTCTTTACATTGGTCTTATATAAAAAAAAACGTTGCTCAGCGTGTCACTGCAGTCGATTTCTTATAAGCTAATTGTTTCCAAAATGGATCCAATGAAAACACTCTTGAGAAACGATCTTGTCAGTTTGTCAGGTTTTAAGTGACTTCATTCCAGCGCACTACCGGTTCCATCTAATATCAATCGAATAAACGGCCACATAGGGTCAGGAACTAAACTTAAGTCTTTAGAACGACACCACTCCTCTCCGCGTGGCGCTCTGCAGCTCGGTGACCAGGACCGAAAAAACACATTCATTCACTGAAGTCGGCCTAATAACAAACTATTTTGAAAATGCTCTCCCGATAGCCACCAAAATAAGAATTCAAAAGAAATCCTGTTCTCTATAGAGAAGCCAGACAGTCCTTTGTCCGGGCGTCTATATGTGCCAAAAATAAAAAATGAATGGCCACCCAAATCCACACAATGGTTGAGTTTTGAGGATCTTGGACTTTCCTTCTGGGTCCATTTTAACTGCAGCAATACTCTTTGCAACGGCACTCCCCAACTCCAGATATCTGGGGGGAAAAAGGCGACCGTTCACCGGTTAATATTTTCATTGTCAACCGTTAACCGCTTCATCGTTTATGCCGAAACTGGTTATTTGAGAAACGGCCGAGGTTTGCTTACCCGATCAGGGTTTGATTCTCTGTGGAAGCACATGACCGGGGGGGATGATTCTACAGAACATTACAGGTGTTATGTATAGAAATGTGGGGAAACTATACAAAAGCTGGTGTGAAATCGGTTCAATTCCTGTTTTCTATCCGTCACCTGGCATAACTAACGAACGAATATTTTCTCTTTTCTTCACTACAGCTTGGCATGGCAGTTGTAATACATGTTGGAGAAAATAAGCATCTTAAAGACTTGATCCCAAGAGATTTTCCTAGGTGCAACAACTTCACTCCACCCCTTTAGCCGGTTAATGAGTGCATTTCACCACTTTGGTGATATATAACTATTAACAAAGTGTATTATTTTCTCTTGATTATTGCTTTCTTTCTTCTTTTCATTATTTTTATAACAATGAGTAACATTATACCAAACTGTAATTGGATAATAAAAGCTGTGTTTGGATTGTTTTGGTACTATTACTTGCTTCAATATGAAATTTACTGAAGTTTAACAAAGTATTATTCACTTAGCCTAATGACTTTGTATATATATATTTTGTTTTACAATCCACTACTTCGGTTTGGTATTTCCAAAATTTCAGATTGTAAGAATTAAGGAATTATAAATAAAAACATCACATCCTTTCGTGTGCCCTGATACATCTTTGTTGATATGTTTAACATAGTAATAAAAATAAATAAAGAAATGGTTACATTTTATTCTCAACTTTACATTGCCAATCGTTCTCAATGTATTTGATCTTAGCAAATCAGATCCAGGAACAATATATCATGCAATGACTTTCAATATGTTTTTTTATGTGAAAGTTCAGAAAACGATGTTTCGTTCCACAGGCAAATTTGTAGATTGCTAGTCTTCTACTGGTTACATTCGACCTGGTGACTGACACATTAATGTGATATGTATATCATGAGAATGCGACACAGCAAAGCCCATGTGTCAAAAGAAATAATGACAACGATGTCGAGATGTTTTACATTACAGTGGACAATACTTCTTCATTGAAACTACGTATGGAAATAACGTTGAATAATTCGTAAGCTCAACAATGAGTACAGAAACTTAGATTGAACATAGTGTTAACCAGAGACACACATGATTTAACAGTTAAAACTGCTAGAAATTACCATTTGCACATTTGTTTTACTAAGATTTTTATTATATACTATCTGAAGAATAGGTAGAATTGCGGTAAATTTCATGTTAATCTTCGTATTTCTCGTAAAAACGGCAATCGGATGTAAACCACTTCTTGACGGTCAACTATCCGGGCAAATAGGTAAGCTAATTATCGTTTGTCAAATTTGTAGCAGAGCCTTTTCAGCATTTAGCACAACCCTTCCAAAATGTGAATAATCGAGAATGTATTGTATTAACATGATGATGGGTATTATAAGCCCTCTTTGCGTTCCCATGGAAATTCTCAGAATGAGCCAGACGTTTCTATATTATTAGTATAAGTATTGCATTAATATTAGTAGTACAGTGTAAAGCTACATCGCCTTAAACACTATCCATATTCGGGCCTGCCGGAGAGGTGGAGATCAGGAAAATGTTGATGAAATCTGCTCCGAAGTCGTGTGAACTCGATCCTGTACCAACATCGCTACTAAAACAGTGTATAGATGTCTTTGTTCCATTTGTCACCAATATTGTCAATTTGTCTCTATCATCCGGCCGTTTTCCAGAGAGTCAAAAGTTAGCTTACGTTCGCCCACTCCTGAAAAAAAGTTGGCTTAGTGAGAGCTTGAAGAACTATCGCCCTGTTGCTAATTTAAAATTCCTTGGGAAAACTATTGAACGTGTTGTCTCTTGTAGGATTAATGATAATATTGCTTCCAACAATTTATCCAATGTTTCCAGTCTGCTTACAAGCAATATCACGGGACAGAAACAGGGTTAATAATGATATCCTGTCTGCATTGGATAAAGGAAAGGTTGCTGCCCTTGTGCTCCTTGGCTTAAGTGCTGCCTTCGACACTGTTGACCATAATATTCTCTTGTTAAGACTAAGAAATCATCTTGGCTTACAAGGTCGAGCACTCAGTTGGTGTAAGTCATATGTATCACAAAGACCACAGCATGTGTGCATCGACAACTCCATCTCTGATCCTGTTGTTCTGGATTATTCCGTTCCAAAAGGCTCAGTTCTTGGTCTTCAACTATTCACCATCTACACATATCCAGTACAATCTCCATTATCATGTGTATGCCGACGATACCCAGCTCTACTATTCCTTTAAACCTGATCAACATCATGCTGACTCATCAATTAAAACCATGGAAAGGTGTATTCAGGAAACTCGTGATTGGATGCAGCAAAATTTCTTGAAGTTAAATGATGACAAAACTGAATTTTTGCTTTTTTGGATCCCGTCAACTGCTCTCAAAGATCAGTATCCCTTACATCAAAATAGGTGACTCCCAAATTGTTCCTGCTTCACAAGCTTAGAGTCTAGGTGTTGTTTTTTATTTTTCCATGACCATGAAGCCACATATCTCCAGTATTATCCGTTCATTCCTTTATATTTGGAATATTGGTAAAATTCGAAGATTCTTAATTCGTGATGCCATTGAACAAATCGTTTACTCATTTATTACTTCTCGTCTTGATAATGGAAATTCACTTTTGTATGGTCTACCATAATGCCAGCTTTCCAGACTTCAGCGCCTTCAAAATACTGCTGCACGGATTGTTTCTTTGTCAAGAAAATCCTGTCATATTAAACCTATATTCGAGAACTTCATTGGCTACCAATTTCCTATAGAATCATCTACACAATTTTGCTTATTGTTTTCAAATCACTGAACAAAATGGCTCCAATCTACATCTCTGAGTTACTAGAGCTTTACTCACCATCACGGAACCTTCGTTCCAGCAACATGTTTCTCCTTCGGGAACAGAGATCCAGACACTCATGGGGTGATAGGTCGTTTGAGGTTGCTGCCCCTCGTCTTTGGAATGCACTACCACTTAAACTGAAGTCGTGCTAGGCATTTTGATTTCTCCTTAAATCTCATCTTATGCGTGAAGCTTTCAGTGATTTAGATTTAATTTAAGTTTTTCTGTTCTTTTACTATACCTTTTTTTTCTCTATTTTGCGCCTTGAGCACCCCGCAGGGCGGATATGTGCGCATTATAAATCGCTATAATTATCATTTATTATTATTTTGTCCTCCTCATGTCCCTGGAAATTCCGAGAATGAGCCCGAAGTTTATACATCTTTTGCTACAATGATATTAATCTATAACTCCTGTGAAGATGAAAATACATCGTGAGTCTGTGTTTCTATGTCTTATAAATCGATCAAGGAGAGTATGCCAGAAACATCCAGAACAAGCTGAACTGGTATAAATGCTTGGATCTTCAAGCAAGCGAGAGAGAGACGAACCTCACCTCCAGTAGACCGTCTCGTTGTTTTCCTGTGTTCGTTGTTTTTCTTGTGTTCAGAGGCCATATACAGTCTATTTGCTCGTTGTCACACTTACAATATTGTAATACTACGGACACGGACCTAACTTATTATATATTACCTATTAACCTGTTAGCGACACTTAACCTAAGCTTGATTGCTACTGCGGTCCAGTGTTAATATACACAAGCCTACGTATATTCCGTATTCGTATATATACTTTTAACGACTAGTTGAAAATGCTGAATGTGGTTTGCCAGCATCGGTTTGAACATAAGTTCAAAACTCCTCATGCATGGATCTTCTTCGCAAGGCGATACCAGAAGATATATTGACCAACCTCTACCTGTTACTTAGTAAATACTTTTAATTATATGACGTAACCGGTATCTAAGCATACGTTAAGTACCATTACAGTAACTAACTTTACCGTAACGATTAGAACTGTACAAAGTAGTTTGAAAGAAGGTGATTTGAACGAGAATTATATTTGATCGAAACATAAAACGACGCTAAATGATTTGCATACTTTTTCTGTTCCCATTCCGTAACAATGGAAGGACATGAGTGGTGTCACATCATGAACTGTCGGTTAAAGCCCTGGTGTCGTTGAAACTGGTCTGAGAGTTCTCCAGAGTAAATTAGAAGTTGAACCAATTGGTACATTCTGCCGCACATTTACACCAGGCGATTGCCCAGGTCTTGAGCGTGTGAAGGGCAAATATACCATATAGGCTCTACCGTTTGTTTTGGATCTGGATATTAAGCCAATTGTTCAAATTTGGTTTACGTGCAATTTGAGGAGCGATGAGAAGGGAGGGATGCCCCTCAATTTTTTTTCTGGTAATAGGGCTTAGATGGGGCTAACTGCATATTGTATGCAATATGCGTGCGTGTTGTAAACGTAAGCATTTCTTGGGGTGGGGTGGGGTAGTTTCTTTATGCCGCCAGGGGCCATGGCAGGGCCTTCATATTCGCTATTCACACAACTGACTTGACAGGGTTTGCATATCACTAAACGCTATTCACACAACGGACTTAGCATGGTCTGCATATCACTTAACGCTATTCATAGTGTACATTGAACATATTAAAAAACCTTAAATTTATGCACATGAAAGGAGAGGAGAATGCCTTCAGTTGAACATCAACCTTCACGAGAAGTATAATGAATGTAAAAGAAGAACTTGGAAGAAGTATACTGCTACCACCATTTATTCTGCAATAATCCATCATGATAAATATATCAGAATACATACAATTAAATTGTACTCAGTCAATGAGGGGTGACCACATACGCAAGTAGAATGAAACCTCTTTACATTCGAATGCAACACTTCAACCAAGAGTGGCTTCTGATACAGGCAGCAGGATTGAACAGCTCTATATTTTGATGTCTTGACTGACCTGTTGAATACCTGCAGAGTATCAAATGTACCTTTTGATGGAGTAGAAATCAACTTTCACTGCCAGAGTGATCTGACTGAAAGCTAACTTAACAACAAGAAAGTAGACACTGTAAGGTCATTCTGGCAGCCAGTCAGGAACTAAGACAAGAGTGGCATGGAAATACAATGCGATGTGCTAAACATCACAAAGGAAGGGAAGTGCTAGAGATTTTAATATCTCTACAAATACGGACTTGTTTTACTTTGGTCTAATTGAATTCTGACATTGCAATGTAATTAGGAGAGTCACTGGGTTGGTTAGGAAATCAAAAGTTATTGCCACCTTATGATAGCTTTCATCAGCTGAACCAGTTAAATTGCATAGCAGATAAATCAGAATACACTTCGTAATGATAGAAGGCACCATTCTGCCTTGCAGCCTAATGGTCAGTATCATCATACCTTGGTCCTATAATTGGGACTAACCTTCTTGGCGGTTACATCGTTTAGTTATACACTAAGCATGTGGAGGAGAATATCTGAATAAACAGTAATATTTAAACCCTGCTCCTTTCTGAGCACCAATTAGTTTCATAACAATGAAGTATGATAAGAATTAAGGAAAAAAAGATACAATTGTTTAAAATTAACTTCTAAGAAAATGGTTTGAAGGTATCCATGAGAAGAAAACACACAGAAAGTCTGAAATATATCTGCATTTTCTGAATATTATTTTTATAATTTGAATATTCATACCTGCACAGCAAATATTTTGCATACAAATGTTTCCTCTGTAATTTCTTTTGCCCCTGAGAAATTAATTCCAAACTATTCTTGTGCCATTAGCATAGATGCTGATAGCAAATTATTCTACTTAATTCAGGAGGCAGCTTAATTTTACCACTAAAACTTAATATTACTTTATAAACCTTGATTTATCCAAATTCATCATAACTTGAATCAAACAGAATGTAAACTAATCATAGGTTTAGGTAATCATTTGAAAATGAATTCTAGGTTGGATACACATTTTGGGAGTGAATTTTAGATTTAATAACATTTTAAAAATGATTCTAGTAAGAAAAATTTCATGTCAATGTATCTTAAGGTGAAAACAAGTTGTCATGTGGTGAATAATAGTAAACAGCCGGTGGATCAATTTAGTTTGGATATACAATTAACAACTTCCTAATAAAGAGGGTGGTAAAGTTTGTAAGACATCGATATCAATATGTATCCCTTAAACACACGTTATGCTATTAACCATTAAAGCTAACAAAAAAGTTAAACCTAAACCAAAGACAAGCAATAATATACAACCACCACCATTTTTTTAGTAGCCTTGTTGACTTTTGCAGGGCCTAGGACTTGTCAAATCTCAGCAATAAATCTGTCAGGGCATCAGCACTGTAATTCCATTCGGTTTCTGTGGTATCTGAAAAGAGCGGAAGAAGAAGAAAGGAAAGAACTGAATACAACTGAATCTTGTTATAGCAGTGATGCTAAACTAATCATATAACAATATGCAAAATGTGCATGTATTAATTATGTACATTATGACAGACTGGCAAATTATCATTTCGAGTTAAATCTCATTGACCGTCGGTTGGCTTATACGCTGAAGAAATGGTGATTTTCAGGTTATCATGTAATCTACGTCCTTATGTTACTCCAGCAGAAATCACGCTTACTGTGTGAAGTTATTGTGTTGACTTCCGCTGGAGTGAGATAAGGAAGACAGCATTGGTTACTTTGTAGATCAAGTGCTACCCGGACAATCACAGCATTTTCCTGGTATAAACTATGCGAGGGCTAATCAGGTTGAACTCGTAATGATGAAGGCACCAGCAAAAAAAGTAATAAGTAGAACAGAAATTAATTTGGTGGGTTATTACTAATCTTACAGTAAGTGCATTATGCGATACTGTAGATATCGAATGGCACTCCTATATAAGCAAGTTCTCGAAAGGAGTAAAAAAAAGGAACTGCAAAAAGAAGGTAATGCATTTTGTAGATGTCATAAATGTCACACAAAGGACACACAACATACATTGTTTTGCTCTTATTGGCCTTGTCAGACAATATAAAAGAAGCAGAGTAAGGGTTGACCAAGCTGCATGTCTGATGCTTTCACATCAAATAATCCCAAAATGAACTTACAAACTATGTCAATAACTTTATCTTCACATTGAATTAATCATATTTTGTATAGTCCTTTACACCAAATCTAAATGTCATTACAGATTATCACTCACCAGTCATATCAGGTCTAATGGATCGATGTTTCGTTCCCATTGGGATTATGCTTCTAAACCAAAGAAATGTAAAAATCACAAAATGGCATATTATCTTTGTTGCTTACAGAAGAAAGAGAATGAGGGTACATGATGTTAATATGCAGGGCTCCAATTGACCATTAAGGCAGAGGGCAAATTGTTATTCAGTGATCATACCGATTGCCATAATACCTTTAAGAATCATCTGACATAATAGCAACAAACTGCAGTGGCCCTTCAAGCAAGTTGCAGTAGGTGCCTTCATAATTATCTGGATCAGGGCTCAGACATTTCAACTAAACTCAAGTATTACAGGCAGCAGCAGTAAACGTTAACGACCTAGATGTACAGGTTTACAAATGATTTCAATAATTGGTGCTGTTTGCTGTCATTTTCTGTACGTATTTTTTCTAAAGTTGGTAAAAAATGCCTTTGTTCTGTTATGAAAGCTACAAAATTGCCATCATGACCTGGCATTTCAATAATAAATAGGCTACAAGGCAATACCTAACTTCCCTTAACGTGTTTTCAAGGTTCTATGTATCATTGATGACTTTTATTCTGAAACAACACTTGTATATAATGATGCATGTGAAATAGGAATATTCAAGTTTTGCAGGAAGTTAACAAAGTGGAAGGAGAAACTTTTTCCAACTACAGACACTGGGGTGATAGCTTAGAAAAACAGAAACTTTGTTATGATATTAGTTATTATGCTAATGTGTGGTTATATGCAAAGCAATAAAATGAGTGAAACTACAAACAATCAGCTTACCTTCTATTTGGAAGACAAATCCACTATTCGTAGGTAGTTCATCGGGAAACATGCTCACAAATCTAATCCAGAGTGTGTTGCCACCAATTACAGTCACAGCTGGATTTCTTTCTGTTACTATGTCATAGGTATTCAAAACATTAATTCCAGTGACCCCGCCGGCACCAATGGAGAGAGTATCAACAAGGTCAAGGTTGTTAATAGGCGGCATGGGTACGTTGAATAAGACAAGTGTGGCCCGTAAGTTGACAGTTGATGTAACCACAGTATTCTGTGTAATGCCTTGTGGATAGGCTATAGGAAAAAGTCTCGAAGTAACAAAGAAGGTGCCGGGTAATTGCGGATCAAAGACTCCTGTTTTAAGAAAAAAAATTAAATCATTTACATTGTTATGCAAGTACAATTCTTCATGAAACTGTAAAACTGATAAACAGGTCAAATATATCTCTTCCTTTAATTATAAATGATCTGGAATGATAACTGTAGTCATTCAGTGTTTTTTTTCAAGACATGAACATGAAAGCTTTGATTTTCGTGCTGCTGTTACACAACTGACAAACTAAAAGTAATTGAGAATTTGATAGCAGTAACTGATTCATTACAATAGTAACCACGGTGGAGTAAATGACATTTGATCGGACACTCTTTAGTTCACTGCGGATGTGGTATCACTACTAACACATTATAGTGATTGGACAGTAAATAAAAAAATTGCTCCCAGATACACATTCCAAACTTGGTCAGATCTGCGGGTAGTTCCTTCATCATTCATTTATTGAACTTAAAAATATATTAAAATTAAAGGAAAACACGCAGAAAAAAAACACCCCCCCCCCCTCCTTAAAAGAAAAAAACACACATAACAGTTTTTGAGTTTTCAATGCACATTTCTTTGATTGCTGTTGTATGCTGATGCAGTAGTTTGGTTTGAGTGTATAATTTACTTAAAATATTACTGATGTATCTACCAATAGAAAATTACGGTAGCTGGGGAGTTTCAACACTCTAAATACTATTATAACTATGGGATTTGATTGCACTTACTTCCAAAACAACATTGGCTTTCTGATTGGCCAAGAGAGCATGTGCAGCAGACATCAACAGGGAACATTGTAGTCACAACAAGGGCATTATTCGCTGGAGTACAAGATGATACTTGTCCTGCAGGACACACCGGATTGGCATATGAAACCCTTACCATACCAGTTCCAACTTGTGTTTCTGTTACCTGACCAGGACATACTGCAAATGCTTGTGCCACAGCTAAGAGTATAAACAGACAATTACAATCATAAACTCTATCGGTGCCATAAAGGATTCAATGTATCGGTGCTGATATATATAAAAATGTAGGAATGATACAATCAAGCACAGAGATTACATTTTAAAGCGGCTTTGTGCATTTAGGTCATCAATAATGTTACAAAACCTACAGAATATCACAGATTATTCGTAATCATAGTAATCAATGAAATTACCCAACATTCTTCCACTTACACATACTTTATCTGATTTTGCCTATCAATATTACATGAATTGTTTTTAATAATACCTTTATTGATATGGAAATTGGTTACTAGTCAAGCTCAAAACTTCAATATTCAATTATTTATAATGTGTTTAGAGTTAGGGCTAGTACTTATTTAGCCTCCATCTTAGTTCAAGTTCAAACAGTCCTCATGTTCTGATATGTCTGACTCAATGAAAAACAAAGAAATGGGATGTCTGCAACATTACTGTAAATAACATTGAACCAGAGACACACCGTATTAATAGCCAGTTAACCAAAACAAACAAAAGAAATAACAATAAGTCAGAAAAAAAAGTACAAAATCAGATCAAAATGGAATAAAATATAAAACACAAGTAGTGAAAGGATACCTTCATTAACTTGAAAAATAAATAAACACTCAGTTTGCAGGCCACCAAACATAGAAAAATAAGAGCATATGTTCCTTCCCCCTATCCTTTTCTTTATAAACAATGTGTGCACATTTTGCAACTTAATTCTCCAGATGTGCAGTGTACCTACAAGCCTATAAACTTTCACTAAAGCTGTAATGATAGACAAATTGGTAGACAGATCCTATACAATTTCTTATGAGAAACTTGGCAAGGGTCCAAGGTAAGTGTCAGTCAGTCCTACATACATCCTATGTTCCTTTAATAATTCTGGCAATTCCAGTAACATCTTTCTGTATATTAACAATGAAACATCTGGGAAGTCCTTTTGACAAACAAGATGTAAAATGTATATCACATATTCAGGTCATCAACTGCTCAGTCTAGCATCAAGACCAATTGATATCACTCAGATGTGCCGAAAAATGCAATAGAAAACATATTACATTTATGGCCTCGAATAATGTTTATTAAAATGCATTAACAGTTTTACAAGGTCATATGGTGTTGAATGTAACCCAGGGGTGTTCAGCTGTTCATATGAAGATAAAGGAACACATGATGGTTAGGTTCCTATAACTTATGAAACTATGAATTAACATATAGCCTTCACTAACTCCTGGAGCGATGTCATCGTCAAGTTAGCTTTTCAGAAAGTTAGCTTAAACGTGATTGTCTTGAAAACTGAATAAGCTATAGAAACATTACTAGCACCCAAATGTGTCTTTTTTCTGTGGACTATAATGATATCAAGACTAAACTTCTACCTAATGTCATCCATCAGGTGGTACCAATTGTTTAGCCTCATCCATTTCAATGTATTATCCCATGAATTATCATGTTGTAACACCCACTGTACAAAGACAATATCAGAACAACGATATGATGCCAACCTAATTTTACAAAGAGCAATTCTCTTAGAGTAAAAGCTTAAGGACATATATTCACGTGTTTATTGCACACTTTAATTGCCCCGCGGGACAAATGTTGTAGACCATTAACCCTAACATAACGTACAGTGGGGCACTCCTTGCAGCTTGTACACAGTTAATTCTGTTGCTCAATTAGCAATTAAATTTATGCAACATATTAGCTTCACAGTGGTGCATGCTGTTTAAATTGGAACATCTCTCAAATAGTCAGTAAGAGGGAAATGGGACATTCGTAGCAACTAAGTGACTCCAGCTAAAGCAGTTTTCATGCTTCTACTCACACTACAGCATAATATAACACACAAAACAGTCTGTATCAAACAGTCATCCTCTTGCTTCCTCTCCCATTGATCATTGAGTATCGCTGGAAGTAGTAAACTGCAATGTTCATGTAGGAAATTGTGGATAATATGGCAGTGGGGTCTAGACTACAACTGATCAAGAGTCGTGGGGGAAATTTATGCATAAAGCCTCACTGAGTACTCTAGTATTAATTAGAAAATTGTGCTTCCATCTCAAAGCAGAGATCTGGATAAACAAGATATAAGAACAAATTAAATTTATTATTGGATATAACCCCAAATGTTTCATAGTGTTTTATCTTGTGACCAATGAACCCTAATGTCCTCAAGTAATTCCCTTGACTAAAGAAGACAAAATGAAATTCAATGAGATTATATGTCACCCAAGTCTTGTATATTCTTACCTATAAACACATTGAAGGTACAGACATCTGATAAGCCACGAATATCTGAGCATGAGCATGTAACAGCAGTAATAGTTCCTGCTTGGAAAGTGCTTCCAGCTGGAGGGTTGCAATTGACTGCAAGAGCACCTTGTTCAGCATCAATACAAGTGGGGGATGTTGTGAAACTGTTGACAGTGCCAAATGGACAACTAGAAAGCTCAGGTGCAGTGTTTGCAGCTGTTGAATGAACCAAAGAAAACCACAATTTGAAGAAATGTCAAATAATTGAGAATATGTGATGTTAAAAGTAGAAAGCAGCCTTATTTTTTACATTTCACTGTTATATTTTTAGATTATTCATTTGAAATGTATGCATAAAGGCCTGAATTAGTATTCCAGATTTAATACGAATTAGTGTTTCCGTTTCCACTCCGAGATATGGATAAAGGTACAAGAAAAAATGACACTTATAATTGGATATAACCCCAAAAGTTACATAGTGCATCACCAATGACTAATGTTGACTAATGTCTTCAACTTATTCCAATGACTCTATAGAAAACTCAAGAAGAAACCAGGAAGCCAGTGGGCTTATTGTGATTCCTTGCCACTTGAGATTATAATCCCAAACACTGCCCCTAATAAATGTGCATAATATCACATTGAACATACATTTTCATGTACCTGCTATCTACCAATACCTTCACACAAAGTATGATTCAATTCTGAAAATGTTTACATTTGACCCTGTGACCTCATTAATATTCATGAGATGAGCACCAAGTCTATAGGGCTCTTCTACTCACTATGGCCCATCTAGTACCAAGTATGACTTCCAACCAACTTGTCGTTGTTCAGTTACCGTGTTTACAAGCTATTTTAGTGAAAGCCAACTTAAGCCCGCCCCTGTAATAAATGCATAATATCATTTTGAACATATATCACCATTTACCCGCTATCTACCAACATATTAATATTAAGTATAAATATATTCTGACTTTTTCTTGCAGAGTTATTAGAATTTGGAGATTTTCACGTTTGACCCCGTGACCTCATTATTATTCATGAGATGAGCACCAAAATTAATAGGGTTCATCTACTTAGTATGGCACATCTATGTACTAAGTATGACTTAAAAACCAACTTGTCGCTGTTCAGTTACCGTGTTTACAGGCTATTTTAGTGAAAATCAACTTAATCCCCGCCCCTAATAAATATGCATAAATCAACTTTAACATATGTTACCATGTACCCACTATCTACCAACACATTAATACCAATTATGAATAAATTCTGACTTTCGGTTGCAGAGTTATTAGCATTTGGAGATTTTTACGTTTGACCCCGTGACCTCATTATTATTCATGAAATGAGCACCAAAATTAAAATGGTTCATCTACTCAGTATGGCACATCTATGTACCAAGTATGACTTCAATCCAACTTGCCATTGTTGAGTTATCGTGTTTACGAGCCAAGGAGGTCACATACACATACACACACAAGCAATCAACATCGCATAGATTCCTTGAACCTTCGGCAATCAAAAATGAAATTCAAGGAGATTATATGTCACCCAAGTCTTGTTTATTCAAAAACACACTGAAGGTATAGACATCTGATGAGCCAAGGTTATCTGAGCAAACACATGTTACAGCAGTAGTAGCTCCTGCTTCCAAGCTCAAAATTTAAATATTACAAATTATTATAAATATGATGTTAACAGATAATTTGTTTAGAGTTAGGGCTAGTACTTATTTGGTCTCGATCTTAGTTCAAGTTCAAACTGTCGCCATGTTTTGATATGTTTGACTACATGAACAGCAAAAAAAAGGAATGTCTGCAACAATGTTGTAAATAACATTGAACGAAAGACACACCGTACGTATTAATAGCCAGTTAACCAAAATAAACAAAAGAACAAACAATAAGTCAGACAAAAACAAGTACAAAATCACAAGAAAATAGAAAACATAGGTAGTGAAAGGAAACCTTCACTAACTTGAACAATAATTAAACACTCGGTTTGCAGGCTTACATTATCTTGGCAAGTACAAGTGACAGAAGTAGCACCCAGAAGAAAGCTTGTATCTGAAGCAGGGTCACAAGAAGCAACTGATGTGCCTTTTTCTGCATTGGAGCAGGCTGTAAAAGTTGCTACTGCTGAGGTTCACTTGGTGCTACCTTAACTGTCTTTGATAGCAAAATTCTTTTGTACAAGCTATTAGTGTTAATCAAAGCTTTCAATGACCAATAAATTAATAAAAAAACAGTTTTTCTCCCTCTTTGGCAACGTAAAATGGTTCATTTTTCATGAAATACTAAATAATAGCTTTGATAATGCTATGTGTTAAAGTGGTTCCTCCATTTAATACAACAAGAAAAACAGACAAAGATATCATTCAAGTAGTGGAAAGTTCTAAATGAGTTTGGTTTACTTTAGGCAAACTATTAGATAAGAATGATGATATTTTCCTTTGGTGATTTGTTGACCAACATTATTAAATTATATGAAAGTTGAAGGGCCTATCGTTTTGATCATGCCAGGACTTCTTCAGAGCCTAACTGAAACAAATACAGAGAAAGACCCTTTGACCTCAATCATTTTGCTTTCTCTTTTGACCATATCATCTTTCTGTCGTTGTATCTCTTGTAAATTTGTGTTCTTAGTCTGCTCTTTTACAGGCTTTGGATGTAGAAAATCAACAGAATATTGATAATTCAACCACCAGACAGACTATTTAAAAACTAAGCAATAGGGGTGGCATACAAACTACACAGACAAAAAAACACATATGTTTAAACTTTTATCTATCTTTGTAAGAAACAACGAAACAGGCTTTTCCTGAGAAACCTGATGCAAGATACATACTTAACATTGATATTGATGATTGCAAATTGCCCTTGTTTGAGAAATACATGGGAATAATCTTGATTAGCGGATTGTGTTTAAATGGCCACAAGACATACATTTTTGGCCAAACAGATTGCATTCAATTTTTTTTAAGAGCTGCGACATACAATCAAGCATACATGCCATTGGTCAAGCAGACTTGTCTTTTGGTGGACTGTACTTGTCAACAAGACATATTTAGGTCGCAAAATGGGGTTGATTTCATAATTTTGATTCCTGTCTGTAGCATTAAGATATGTTTCAACACATTGTTCTGTATCACTACAATAGGTGAACACCAAACAGACAGTTGATATCAACAACCATTATGTAAAGAAACAGAAAACAAAAGCATATAGTTCCCAAAGAGGTTTGAACATAACATTCCATGGATTCTTCAAATGCTACACATTGATTTAGTGTCAGGCAAAAATTGTTTGATCTTGCCTACAAAAACACTAATGTTACAGGTATCTGGATAAAACTGACAGATAACATGATATTGGGAAAACTACTGAATATACAACTAAACTTTATTTTCAAATCTATTCAGTGTAAGTGCCTTTGTCCACTGTTGCCCATTGTCATCTCCTTATATCCCATACCTTACCA
>KN882480.1:41847-53844 GCA_000934455.1 Apostichopus parvimensis | reverse complement strand
TAGCCAGGTATCGATATGCTGCCACTGTGTCGTTGTGAATACGATGCAGACCAGACAAGGGTCTCTGCGACTGCAAGTCCTACATTTAGGACATAGATCGTGGTCGTCACACGCCCGATCGGAACAGTGAACAATTCACACAATTAAGGTGGCTTTGAGACATGTCTGAAACACCCACGTTAAGGAGAGAAAAACTGGAATAGTCTGACGTATAACAACGAACAACTATCAGAGGAAGTAGGGTGGGACGTTAGCTAACAGAGAGTAGAGTTACGTAACAGAAACATCGCGCCCCGCTAGGAGCTCGCGGATTACAAAATACGCTACAAAGTGAAACACTTCCGACACTTGGAAGCAAACACGTAACTTAACAAGCATGAAACGTAGATCTCTTAGAAAAAGGACGAAGCATGTATACAAGGGAGAGAGCCCCCCTAACCGCGAACGAGCGGAGGGAGGAACAAGGCTACGAAGTACGTCCCAAGAAAAATAGGGAGCGCACGTAGCGAACATGGTAATACATGAAAATATATACGTGAATATATGAGAATATAAGAATATATATACGTGAATATATGAGAATATAAGAGAAAACACATCCATAAAAGAGTTCAATGTTACTCCCGCCCTAACATGAACAAGAAAACAACAACGTAAACGAACCGCCTATCCCGCTAGTATGGGATAGGGGAACGTGACACAACTACGCTACAAAAGTGAAACCAACACTAAAAAGCGTAAAAAGTACATGAAACAAGCAAACATCTTAAGAGAAGTATAAGAGCTGAAAAACATGTATACAAGAGAACAAATGCCTATCCGCGTAAACAAGGCGGGAAAGGCAAATGAACGTAGTAGTTTAGCAGAACTACTACCTGAGAAAACAACGTTATGCTAACAAAAAACGAACGCATGGGCGAGAGTACACACTAAAAAACAGCCCCCAAAACTCCCTTCCCTACAAGAAAAGGATACTTATCAGGCTGGAAAAGATCGTTGGAAGTCTAGAACTCCTATAAGGAACCTCTAGCGTATTAATCCAAGGTATTCCGGGCGAATTTCGAAGAAAAATTTTTCCCAATACGAAAACGTGTAAGACACTTTGAGTGGTAAAATAAGAAGAGGGTCACTGGGGGTCAGTGAGGGTGCACAGTGTTAAAAGATTACCAGGGCATACTAGCCACGGTAGAATGCGGTGCTAAGGTTGTGGGGAGACAGGTAAGCGGGGGGGAAGTAAATATGACAATGTCAATAACATTCCATAATAGAAGTCTTTCTAAGTTACAAGATGCTGTCGGTCTTTGCTTTGCTGTGACATGAATTATTAATTAGGGTTGTGCGGGATCCCGGTAGTCAAGTGAATCCCGGTATCCCGATCCCGGTATTGACTGATCCCGATCACAAAGCAATGTGTAACTACTACCGGTAGTGGGGAAACAACCGGTTATTACATTCGTTTCGGTATCATTCCCGGGAATCCCGGACATAATAAAAATATCTACATGTTAGTATTTGAAATAAAGAAAACAAAACACGATTTTTTCTGGTTTCTGTGTTCTTAGTTTGAATAATATCTGACCAATTTACGTACTGGCCTAGACCTATATATTAACGAATCAACTTTTCACTTAGTAATTTGCACCTAGGCTACACCAAATATCGAACGTTACTTGCGCTCAGCATGTTACGGGACCTCAAAGTTATTCTGAAATTTTCGTTATTTATTCTTCCTTCAAATTATGATTGTCAAGGTTCCCATGTACAAAATCTTACTCTTATGCATTTCACCTCATTTTGTTATAATAATTATAACGATTTAATAAATTTTGAGCCCAAACCGCAGGGAGTATATCCAGTTTAAATCCATCTTCGCACAGGACTGTATATTATTATAGCCTAGGGTATATGGTACAGGTACACACAGCAGTTCAGTACTTGAGATTAGATGATGTAATGAAATGGATTCGTTTATTAATGCGGGGGGTTCCACGATGTCATTTATATTTATCTTTCGCTACTTTTTTAATTTTTAAGATCTTTTGAAAGTATATTTTTTGGAGTAAACAAAAGCCGATTAACGATATAAATAAATCTGTACTATTCTTATGTATGTAGTTTATAATCCCGTATTTACGTAGCCCCTATGTAACATTCTTATTGTCTGAAGTTCCAAACACGTGGTGACTTGTTGATAGTTAAAAACTTTTCATTGTGCACTTTTGAACTTGAAGGGGTTGCCCTATTCCAATATCATGGATTAGTGGGGAACTCCCAATTTATGTTTGTGTACGGATTACAAGTTTAATCCACGTGCGAACGTGTTAATCTAAAATCGTACGTCGAGTATGAATGAAGGATGGTGTGGGTTGCTTTTTTCCAAGGTTTGTGCTTTTCTTTTTGGAAGTGTATGTTAAAAAACAAAGGCCCTAATATAGCGTGTTATTTTTTAAATTTTTTTTTTATGAACGTGCGTGTGAGAGTATGTACATAGCCTAGGCTATGCATATTGAATGTATGACACTGACAGTCTCGTAACTAAGTGTTTTGAACCGTAGATGAAAGTTGAAGAAAATACCGGTTGTAGTTACGATACCGGGATTCATGTTGCAACACTACCGGTTGTGTGAAATCCGACTACCGCACAACGCTATTATTAATCCAAAAAACAGGTCCCGTTATGTTTCTTCTCTAAGTAACAACTGTATATAATAGTGTTGATAGCCGTAATCGATTAATCGCAAGTAGTCACGATTACACTTTGGAAGTGTGATCAATCGCCCTCAAAACCTAAGTTGCGATTATTCGACTACAAGCTAGCACTTCACATAATCTGCTTTTGAAAAATAGCCTAAGGTATCAAAAAAACACTAAAGCAGTTTGTCAGCAAATATCGCAATAAGTATACAGGTTCTCACAATGCTAAACTAGCACTGTGCTGTGTTAAAAGTTGGCAAGCATCTGCTCCAGTTAGATTCATGCATTTGCTTGTCAGTAATATGCTTGTTATGAAGCCCAACATTAGCCCTAGCAATGTTTATTTGCACATAATCGCAAGTTTGTAACTTATTAATCTTTTACGAATGCCAAAGTATTTGTCATTTCTTCAGACATGTTTACAATTACTTCATAACTGGCCTGGTTCACATTTACCAGATGTCTGGTAGAGTGTGTCGATTGCGGTGGAGTTTCATTTCAATGTGCAAAATATGTGCCTGCTATCGCTCTAGGCTAAAGCCTACAGTAGCCTAGAACATTGAACTCCTACAGAAAACTCTTGCATACTGATCATCACACTGCTACAAGGTGTAACAACCATTGTTTGCATGTTAGCTTTTATTAGTGCATGTTAGCTTTTATTAGTGCATGTTTGCTTTAATTGGTGCTTGTAGCTGTAGTAGCCTTGTAGATTCGTTCAAAAGTTTTTTAATTACTATGGATGATTTTAAGAAACGCAGATTGAAACTTAATTGTTCACAGTTTTTGTTTTTGGTAGATGTTTTAACATGATTTAGACACCACGCGTTAAGACACGAAAGATCAAATAAAGACAGTGCACCATGGAGAAAGATTTGTTTGACTATTTCTGAAATGTGAAAATGACAGTGATGAGGTCATATCTGTAACCGAGTAATCGCAGTAATCGCGAGAAGAGCTATGCGATTAATTGACTACAAAAGAAAGAGTCCACTATTAGCACTAGTATATAACTACAAATGTGATTGAAGTGTACTTTTCTCCAACTGATTATACAGAATTAATTGAGAGGCAAAAGAGATAATAAAGTCATTGCGATACACACAAACGTTTTTAGTATGTTTTCCTTGCAGTTCTGAAGCTATGATATGTACAGTTTCCATACCACCATAATTGCCGCTCAAGGATCTGCCATTACAATCAGCTCAGTTGATGAGAAACCATCCTGTTTTACAAACTTCTAAGCTTTGAAATAAGACTGTTTGTTTTATTTTGTTAACAAGCACAAGAGTATTGAGAAACTATGTATACTTAAGCAAAGCTTTCATAATTGTTGATTGTAATCTTCACAATAATTATGAATATTGCCGGTTTCCATTTATTTCACTAAATGGTGAATGATTATACTTCAGAACCTTTAACAGTTCTAATTTTATACTCCATTTGCCATCATATGGAAACGTTTGCTCTATAAACAGCCCGTATTTGGAGAATTAAATGCTGTTGATAGGCACAGGAAGAATTGCGGTTTCCACTCTCCGAAATTGCTGTGAGAGCACTGCACACTGTGCTGTGTTCAGATTAGCCGCGACAAGGAGGAATTCACAAATTTCTTACGATATTTTTGATTTGCTGATGAAAATTACGAGTCTTAATATTGACCAATCAAGCCGAATTTTATATCACTAGAGAGCAGTGTTAGCGCTAAGGATTTTTTTTTGAGAGGGAATTCCCTCCCAAGATTTTTTTTTGAGAGGGATTTTAAAAATCTGAGAGGAAATTCTAAACTTGTCCCAAAAAATAAGCCGCAGTCGTAGCGCTACTATGCCTCGTTCTGTCAATCTGCTGTCTGCGACTTTGCGTAAACAAAACTGATCGCACGTTAAGCATGTACCATGCAGCTGTTCTTAGTGGTATTACTGCAGTGTAGGCTGTTCTCTTTCAGGTACACAGTACAGTGACTACACAGGCAGTCAGGCATACACCCTGACTCAATGACCATTGATGATAAACAGGTTGCTACCACTTCTAATTCTACTTTTGTCTCTACGACAGGATTACTATATTCTACAGCTTTCCTACCCTTCACAGAACATCTGCCCGTCCTCATAAGAGAGCCACGTCCATAACTTCAACTAGTTCTTTTGGAATGTGTTCACTTTCACTTTCTTCAAGTTCTTCGCCGGTTTCGCGGAACTGCTACTTGTGCTCGCCGTAGCAACATCGTCGGTGTTCGTCGGCTCCGAATCTGGTTGTTTCTCGGAGCTGCTCAGCTCGGTCATTTCAATGTCTTCGCTCGCACTAGGGCTCTTCCGACTCGTGAAAAACGAGCGCAAATCCTTCGATGCCATCGCATAATCGAGTGATGAACAAATAAAGTCACTAAAAGTTTATCAAAGTTGCGTTATTCCGAGGGATCGACGATCAAATCAAGCAGGTACCCCCGGTAAAATTATGAGCGCAGATGGATCGCATACGATAGCGCTGCACTGTATGCACTGTTGCCATAGTGTATCAACACAACAGAACATGCACAGCATGCATGATGGTGCCTGGGACAATCTGTAACGATGTGTGTACTACTGCATGCAGTGTACTGTCGCTAACGCCGCGATGTAAACAAACATGATTGCTAATTTTTTAACACAACATAGTTGGTCGCGTACCATGCCAGTACCATACACGCTCTGTCATGGGATTGACATTGTGGTGATTTTTTTATTTGCGTATATATTGGGTGTATTATTTTTTTTTTTCAAGGGAAATCTGTGCGGGAATTTCCCGCACATGATTTTATTTTGTGCGGGATTTGGAAATCATGTGCGCGATTCGCGCAATCCCGCACGTTAGCGCGAACACTGCTAGAGAGACGAGTCAACAAACTTTTCTTTGGCATAGGAAAGAAATTGGTTATGCAATAACCCTCCCAGCAAGCACAATGTAGGCATTGAGAGATAGGCACATTTTGAAGAGGCTCACTGCTTTCTGAAGTGGTGTTTACCTTTTCAGATTGAAAATAACAGGTTTAGTTGCCACGCATCATAAATAATGACACATCATTGTAAAGAGGACAAAATATTCTTTTAAATGACATAAGAAAGAGCTTTTTGAGTGCTATACTTTGAAAGTTATGACAAGAGTTAGCGCAAAATGTGCTTATTTTGTAGCGATATTTGCTGCGTAACGGGGTGTTTTGTACCGAGTTCGACAAGGATTCCATATGGTATATCCCTTCTAATTGGCTACCATAATGTGAAAAACGAAGTGTTACTAGCTCAAGAGTAGGCCTACACAAAATAACAATGTCTGATCTTGGTCTGTCAATTACTGATTAAAGCTAAACTTTAGCAAACATTGAAAAATAAGAGCATCTTTGTTACTTCCCCCTATCCTTTTCTTTATAAAACAATACCATATACAAAATACCATATTTAACCTATACATTGTTACATCAAGGCTTTGCAATGTGTCACTTGGAATCTGATTGATCAAATAAATTTACCAACATACACAACAGGGAATAATAAAGTGTTTACATTTCGTTTAGAAGTTTTGAATTTGGTTTTTTAAAATACTCTGGTTCCTGTTTATGAAAACTGCTATCTTGCACAATTTGCTTTTATAGCATTTTTCTATGCGGTACCAGAAAAACATAGAAAAACAGGACTTTGTTTGACTAACGTTAGACGCCAAACAGTGGCAACACAATAAATGAATAATGCTCGTCTTTCAATTCTGCCAGTCATGTTCACAGAACATGGGATATGTCTTAGACTGTTCAAACAAAATCGTTTCTAACAGTGCATCTGTATCTGGTTGTACTTGCTCAAAACCGAAACCAACATTTCCTGTCATGTCTACTTTAACATAAACTACTAGACTTTATCATGTAACTATGACAAACCAGCACACAATCCTCTCTTATGACTGAACTTTAAGAAAAACACAATGACATAGGTCCAACACCTTATGTCTCGTGCCATGAACACAATTCAAATTTTTCAAGGCAGCTTTTTTCAATTGTTGCCAACATGACTTAGTGATGACATGGACTTCAGAGTCAACACCCCTCACATTCTACATCGATCTTATGAAAAGGAAAATAAAGAAGATTAAAAGGTTTCAGTTCCTAGTGGCAATATGACATCACAAATTCAAAACATTACAAGAACCAAACACCACTTCAAACTAATATCCCTATCAAACCAAGCAAGATATTGTTTAGCTGTTTTGGGGAAGTTCTTCTCCACAAAGATCTGTCATATAAATCAAAGATGATTGTTGAATTTGTGTCCCCTTTAAAAGCTAAATTAACATAACCTGGATAGCCCATACCGACATAAACCCACCACCAACCCTCTCAATCCTCATTTTGTTTTCAGAAAAATAAGAGACTGTTAGAACGCTAGAACTTGCTTAGTGATTCCTCGTGTAGCCTTTGTCAAGGAATCAAAACACTATGATAACTTACAATTAAACAGTCTCATAAACGTGAAAAGGTTTATCTACTGTATGCAATAGTCCCATTGCAATGATGAAAACAAACTTAGAAATATAGTCTTTTCAAGGAATGACAGCATTCAAGTAAGAATTCAACACTTACCTGGACAAACAACTGAATCAGTTGCCTGAGATGAATCTGTGCATGTACAAGTTATAACACCAGGAAAGTTGGCTACAGTAGAGCTAGCAGCAGGATTACATGTCACAGTTACTGCATCTCCATCAGGATCTGTACAGGAAGGTGTTGTGAACTGCAGGAAGAATTGGTTATTAAATGCAATGCTATTGAAATCCGTTGGACAGGGCCCAATTTGTGGAGGAGAGTTCACAGCTGTAAAGAAATAAAAGGTTTGTCAGATAAAGCAATCAGCTAATAGAAGGAAACAATAAGAAAGACTACAATGTTCACATTTCTTTAAGACATGACTTAAAAAGTAAAAAATAGCTAGCACAAACAAATTCAAGTAAATAATCAAACAGTTCAGAGCACTGAAACTCATATGACTGAAATTTAGATACAAAATTTGTCATTAGAAAATAATTCAAAGGCATTTTGCAGTCAGGCACAATCAAAACCAAAGATATCTGTCATATAAGCCAAAGATGATTGTTGCATTTGTGTCTCCTTTAAAAGCTACACCAACTTAACCTGTGTAGCCCATACCAAAATAAAATACAAATTTAAAAATGTATGAAACCGTCTCAGTCCTTATTTCATTGTCAGAAAATAAGAGATCAGAAAGCCAATGGGCTTTATAAATCATGGGTCCTTGCTTAGTGATACCTTGTGTCAAGGCCAACATTAATAGTGACAATCTTTGTTTTCACAATAAGCACACGACTGTCAAAGCAGTCTAGTAACATTTTTAAGAAAAGTATGTCATTTGTAATATCAAATGGTTTTAGTGCACCCTCCAAGATACTCTCAGAATTACAAGGTATTTTTGAAACTACAAAATTTGATTGCTTGGCACTCTGCTTGTTTAATTCAAATGATTCAGCTGAATTATTTCAACAAAAGCCATAGAGTTTGATGCAGATCGATAATGGGCCTGGGTGAAATATACTCCTGAAAGGGCAGTAGAGTCTGGGAGGGGTGAGGTGTGCCAGGGTGTACTCCCTAGTTTTTTTGAAAAATCTCATTTCCCATTTGTTAATGACAAGTATCCTTATTCAATATTGTAAAACAAATGTTATGAAAAACTTAAGAAAATTCTATTCATAAATTGCTTTTTTATTGAAAATTAAGAAAACCATTATTATAGGAAGCCATTTTAAACAATGTGAAAGGAATGGTAATTAAAATATACCATTTTGTTTGAAACATTCAAAGACTGAAATTTGCAGTACAGAATGCACAGATAGTCCATATTGTCTGTACAGTGTGGGGTGACTTTGCTGTTTGTTTCCTCAAATCAAAGTCGCATGTCCAACCAGGGAGTACAACTTCCTGGTCCAACTGCCCTTCCAAGTTTGTGCCCTCCCCTATTTCTAATCCTATGACAAAAACCTGAAAACTGGTTAAATCTTAAGGACAAATGAGATTTAATGGTACAGGAACAAAAAAAATGTTTACAAAAGAAGATGACTGAACTTAAAGATCTAAAATGGGATGAGAGGGTTTGTTACAGTCAGAATGGTATCATTTGCAGCCGTTATTAAACTCTTCAATAAATGAATGTTAACTGCGGTAACTCGAAATGACAATCCCAGTGCCTATATCGGCATACTAAAGTGACTATAGTGAGAAAATGTAAAGTTGACTTGGAAGCCCAGCATTCCAGTATTTATCGTTTGGTAATAAATAAGTTTTTGATACAAGTATTCAGAACCAGTTTGAAGCTCTGAGCAATCATATTATGTAACAAAACAGTCTTTTTGTTTATATGACCTGCTGGATTGTTCACATTTCTGACTATTCAAGCATTGCAAGCAGGAACTGCTGAGTGCACTAGGAAGTAGCATATAGAGTGATAATTATGTATGTTAATTAATTCTTAAGGCATTAATAAATTTGCATTGTAGTTGAAAACAAAGGGTTACCATGTTATGTATGTTAAAGCTGCCTTGAAACTGCCAAATATTATAATAAAATATGACATAGAGATATGTGAGATGCCTATGTGTACCTATTGGAATGCGTTCTTTTGTATAAAATTGTAAATGATATCATCAATAATAACAGGGCTGCGGTCACTGAGGATAGGCTATGTGCCTCTTCCCTACCCTAAATAATAGCACCATTTCGCATCTAAGCTCTAAGCTAAGTATAGAGCATAGCTGAGCAAGTTGAGCTTCAAAGGTAAGTTAGGTAAGACCTTGACTTCCTGTTCAGTGATCTCGAGGTCTGGTATTCAACACAGGGTCTAATGTAAACATGTGGAGATTCAAAATCAATTTATCTTGTTTGTAATGCTGAACACCGAGCAAAGAGCCTGATCTGTAATGTTAATGTAGCCTTTACAGTGTCTTTCCCTAAAATGAGGATTATCCTGGTGTTTGTTTAATGGAACAAAGAGTCCAACTCAGTGCTCTGTCATACTTTTTGACTCAAACCGAGTCATCTTGCCTATAGGTTAATCAACCAAGTGCAACGAAAAACGTTCTCAAATAACTTGGTATTACAAGAGAAATATTGTCTCAAAAGAGTAGTTCAGAGGTATCCTGTTTATGTTTATCGTCCATGACCTGAAACAAATGCAAAACAACAATACAACAAAGTATATACTCCTGGGATTTACAGCTTGCGAGAAAATTAGACTTAAATGTCTCCAGTGACCCAAATTTGTCAAGGGTAGAAACATGGATGTGACTTCGAAGATTTAAACTGCTTCCAGAGATCAAACGGTTGAACTATATAGACTACAAGACTGTATAACAAGTGTTCAAACAGGTTCCAAGTCCTTCCAACTCTATTAAAACTGGAACTACTTTGGTCCACTCTTTGTACCAAAAATTGAGTGCATTTGACCTTTGAATTGATTCATTAGTTGTTAGCACTGATGAGTCTAATTAAGTTCACTGCTCTTCATCCCACTTTTCTAAAGCTCCATTACAAATCACAATATACATTTAATGACACAACATTTATGTAGGAAATGGTCTGAATTACAATTGTGCCCTAATGGCTAGGAATGACAGTTTGGAAATATCGGTTGGGCTAAGTGAAAGAGACATTGACCATAGTTTGGACAGTCCAGACAAAGTAAATCTCTGAGTTCACAACCAAATACCACAAATAATTTCTGGCAGTTGAGGTTACGCTTAAAGAATTAAATTTAGACTATAACACTATAGTGTTGGTGTGTTTTTTAAAAGGATTGTTTGAAGAAAAAAAAGGTTTTCAGAACTGTTCTATTAAATATTATATGTGACATGATCATCAAAGTCATGGTTCCTTAAGCCAGGAAGTTTATCTCCAAGAGCCCTGTGTAATGGTGTGCTCTGTATCCAATGAAATCAAACAAACTATGAAAGAGAATCAAATGTACTTCAGTAACCCTCAAAGGTGGATTGCAACATGTAACAGGGTTTTTTTTTCTGACCTAAATGTTTGTATCACAGATTCATCTTACATTCTAAACATTGAATTAACTATTAAGATTGATGTTTGGCTAAATTTAGCTGCAAATGTGAAAGAAACCATGTCAATAAATGAAAACACTACAATAAATAGAATGTTCTTGTCCTGTCTCACTGCAAGCAGTATACCCATCCAGCCAAATTGTTCTCTTTCTGCACAATATGCTAAATACATTTTAATTTCTTATTTACAATTTAAGAAAGGAATAATACAGTATGACCCCAAATTAGCATATATTTTTACAACAAAAGCTCATTAAGAATTGGCAGGCAACTCGTTATATACCGATAGTGTTAGCCTTTGCTGATACTGTTTTCTTAAAGTAAAACATGTATTTGGGTTTTCTCTTTTTGCAATTATTTATTTTTATTCATGTTTTTTTTTTGGGGGGGGGGTCATGAGAGGGATGTTTCTTTATTTTCTTATTTGTAATGTATCTGAAGCCAAATTGAGTACACCTTTATTAGATTTCAGGATCAATTCTTCATCATAAAAAAATAATAATACTTGATATCACCCTTATCAGATTTCAGGATCAATTCTTCATAATAAATCATTTACTAATAGCTTTGATGTGTTTAGCAATGCCTCCACTAATGTCCAATGAAAAAAAAATATCATCGAATTAGTGACAAAGTCTAAATGAGTTTTGCTTACTATAGGCAAACTATTTGAGAAGGTTGTTAATTTAATCTTTGATGAGTGGTACTACATGATCAAGTCTTGTTAACTTAAGACCATCGCGCCTGCCTGACTGATCACTACCCAACTCAACCAGACTGTCATCATGTAGGAAATTGTGGATAATATGGCAGTGGGGTCTAGACTACAACTGATCAAGAGTAGTGGGGGAAATTTATGCATAAAGCCTCAATTAGTACTCTAGTATTAATTAGAAAAATTGTGCTTCCATCTCAACGCAGTTATCTGGATAAACAAGATATAAGAACAAATTAAATTTATAATTGGATATATTACCCAATGAAATTTAAAGGGAGCTAACCAAACTTTACAATCAAATACTGGACAAAAGAAAGATTCCAGAGTGTTGGAAGGAGGCTAAAATTATATTCCTATTCAAAAAAGGTGATAAGTCAGACATAAAAAACTAAAAGAAGATCCTGCTAGGATCGAAACGTCAGGCCAACTTACTTTTACACATTCTATTACACAGGCTCTCTAGTGGATAAGCAGTTTGCTAACAGTTTTATTTTATA